>LR754681.1:6731-38374 GCA_902729485.2 Mus minutoides | reverse complement strand
TTTTTTTTTTTTTTTTTTTTGGTTTTTCGAGACAGGGTTTCTCTGTATAGCCCTGGCTGTCCTGGAGCTCACTTTGTAGACCAGGCTGGCCTCGAACTCAGAAATCCGCCTGCCTCTGCCTCCCAAGTGCTGGGATTAAAGGTGTGCGCCACCACGCCCGGCAGGACTGGTTTTTAAATGTGTGTGTGTGTGTGTGTGTGTGTGTGTGTGTGTGTGTGTGTGTGTGTGTGTGTGTTGGCTGCATGTAAGTGCACTATGTGTGTGCAGTACCCAAGAAGGCCAGAAGGGGACACTAGATCCCTAGAGCTGGAGTTAGGGACACCAGTGAGCCACTATGTGGAAGCTGGGAACAGAACCAGGATCCTCTCAAGAGCAGCCAGTGCCTTTTAAGGCTGGGCCATCCCTGAAGCATCTGGGACTGATGCATTTTTCAAATTTCCTTTATTTTCCATTTGTTTTGGGTCATTCCAGATATAGTCTCTACTTGATGTTGGAAGCCATTAATTTGAGTCTCACTAGTAGTAATTCTCTTCCTAAAATGACCTGATTATCCTCTTTGGTTAAAATACCCATTTTCAGAAAACCTTGGATTTTCATGGAATTTGAGTTTTTATATCATTGTTTGAGTTAGCCTTCTAGAAGCCTCAGTTCTGCCCCTTCCTCCTCGCTCTGGCTGCAAGACCTCCTGGTCATGTGCTGTTATTCTCCATGCCTAATCTTTGGGGTGAAGTTCAGACCTTTAATGCAATGTAGCACCTGGTAGATGATCACTGATGGTGTGAGCCTTCTGTGAAGTCAGAGTGCTTGCTGGTCTCTGTGGAAGCAATAAAGGAAGCCATGTCCCCATGGGCTCTTCTGGCTTTGTAAGGAGCAGATCAGGCAAGTCACTCAGCTCACCTGCCAGAGGTTTCATCAAACACTGACCCTAGTGTCAAGTTCCCCTTCTGTCATTGTGATAAAACAGCCTGACAAGCAGGGATGAGAAAGGGCTTGTTAACTCTTACAGTTCCAGATCATAGTCCATCATTTGGGGGAAGTTGACATAGGTCGGCAAGTCCTGTCACATCCACGTCCAAGAGCAGAGAGCAATGAGTGTATGTCTGTGGGGCTCAGCTTTCTCTGCTGTTCTACAGTCCAGGAAGTGGTGGCAACATCTTTTAGCCTTGATCTTCCCACATCAATGCAGTGCAAGCCAAGGCAAGAAGGATAGTCCTCACAAATATGCTCACAGGCCAACCTGAGCTGGGTAAGCCCTCAGCAAGACCCTCTTCCCAGATGAATTCGGGGATGTGTCAGGCTGACAATTAACACTCACCATTATGCCTCAAATCTAATACTATTACTAATCTTTGTCATGTTACCCAATGTTATCCAATAAATAGTTTTATGGCCGATTGTCCCACTGAGATAAAAGGAAGGGTATCTGAGGAGAAACTGCCACCCTAACTGTAAAATTGTCATTTGTATATAAGCTGATATTCAACTTTTGTTATTAACTATTTATTTAGGTGTATGGGTGACTTGTCAGCATATATGTCTGGGCACCATGTATGTGAGTAGCAGAGGCCAGAAAAGGACACTGGATCTCCTGGGACTGTAGTTAGAGACAATTATAAGCCATCCTGTGGATCCTGGAGAACAGATCCTATGGGAAAGAAACCAGTGCTCTTAACCACTGAGCCATCTATCCTGCGTTAAGTTAATCTTTTCTTTTCCCCTTGAAAGTATAATCAAGACTGAAACCATACATCTCTTTTTTTTCTCTCTTGCCAATGTTAAAATTACCCTGAAACAGAGAATTTGTCTCACAGGTCAAGCATATAGGCCATCAGGGCAGGGTAACATGAGATGGAGGCAGCTGGACACATTGTATGCCCAACCAGGAAGCAGAGAACTAAATACTTGCACTCAGCTCGCTTTCTCCTTTTTAGAGAGTCTAGGATCCCAGCTAGGGAATGGTGCCACCTTTTGTGGGCAGATCTTCCCACTTCAATTAACCTAACCAACTCAATCCCCCACAGGCATGCCAGATGCTACTTTAAGCTAGATAGGCCCTCACAGGTGTGCCCAGAGGCTTGCCTCTTAAGGGATTCCAGATCTTGTCACACCATGTTATCATCTTGATGCATCCATGACAAGTGATCTAATCAAGACAAAGGGCTGACCTGGAGGCAGAGGTGCATGCACAGGGGCTCTAGGAGTTAGCATCCTTTTAGGCTGACTGGTTAAATCTCCAGAGAGAAAGTGGCAGGAGACATTCCAACACCTCCCACTGGGTGCACCACAGTAATTCCTGAAATAATTGGAGGCAGCTAGAGGACTAGTGCCCTTTAGTCATTAATGGAGAAGCTAGAACAAACCCACATAGTGGGGCATGGATAAGCCGCTGCAGATTTATGGAAACCAGCAACATCTGGTGCCATCAGCTCTGAGATGGAGGGGACTCAGAGGAGCCAGAGAAGGTGACAAGGGACAAGAGACTCCAGTACCTAGAGGGAAAATGAGGGGCCTGCAGTCAGAACCTAAGACAGAGGGCAGCTGGCAGGGCTTTCTGCACAGGAAAGAACTTGAGGAGAGGAATTTATCTGGATGAAGCACTCTAAAATAAAGCCATTTTGTAATCAAAACACCCTCCCCCAGCAACAAAACTCCTTTTTGTGCTCTGCATTTTTATGCTGCTTTCGTTCACAAGAAGGTTTTGGAAATAACCCCTCTGAAGCTGTTTCAGATCACCTGATTGAGTAAATAGAAGGAGAAGGAGTAAGATGACTTCCCTTCACCAACCATTCTGACTGGTGTGAGGTGGAATCTCAGGGTTGCTTTGATTTGCATTTCCCTCATGACTGAGGATGTTGAACATTTCTTTAGGTGCTTCTCAGCCATTCGAGTTTCCTCAGTTGAGAATTCTCTGTTTAGCTCTGTTCCTTATTTTTAAATAGGGTTATTTAGTTCTCTAGAGTTTAACTTCTTGAGTTCTTGGTATATATTGGATATTAGCCCTCTATCAGATGTAGGATTGGTAAAGATGCTCTGAGGTAGTGTCTGTCTTTGACACTGAGGTGTGTTTCCTGTATGCAGCAAAATGCTGGGTCCTGTTTATGTATCCAGTCAGTTAGTCTATGTCTTTTTTATTTGAGGAATTGAGTCCATTGATGTTAAAAGATGTTAAGGAATAGTAATTGTTTCTCTCTGTTGTTTTTTGATGTTATTTTTATGTTTGTGTAGCTATCTTCTTTTAGGTTTGTTGAAAGATTGCTTTCTTGCTTTTTCTAGGGTGTAGTTTCCCTCTTTGTGTTGGTGGTTTCCATCTATTATCCTTTGTAGGGCTAGATTTGTAGAAAGATATTGTATAAATTTGGTTTTGTCATGGGATGTCCTGATTTCTCCATCTATGGTAATTGAGAATTTTGCTGGGTATAGAGCCTGGGCTGGCATTTGGTTTTTTGTTTTGTTTGTTTGTTTGTTTGTTTTTGTTTTTGTTTTTCAAGACAGGGTTTCTCTGTATAGCCCTGGCTGTCCTGGAACTCATTTTGTAGACCAGGCTGGCCTTGAAGTCAGAAATCCGCCTGCCTCTGCCTCCCGAGTGCTGGGATTAAAGGCGGGCGCCACCATGCCCAGCTGCATTTGTATTCTCTTAGGGTCTATATGATATCTGCCTGAGTTCTTCTAGCTTTCATAGTCTCTGGTGAGAAGTCTGGTGTAATTCTGATAGGTCTGCTTTTATATGTTACTTGACGTTTCTCTCTTACTGCTTTTAATATTTTCTTTGTTTTGTGCACTTGGTGTTTTGACTATTATGTGATGGGAGGAATTTCTTTTCTGGTCCAGTCTATTTGGAGTTCTGTAGGCTTCTTGTATGTTCAAGGGCATCTCTTTTTTTAGGTTAGGGAAGTTTTATTCTACAATATTGTTGAGGATATTTACTGGCCCTTTGAGTTGTGAATCTTCATTCTTTTCTATAATTACTATCCTTCAGTTTGATCTTCTCATTGTATTGTGATTTCCTGGGTGTTTTGGGTTAGGAGCTTTTTGCATTTTCTTTGACTGTTCTGTCAGTGTTTTCTATGGTATCTTCTGCACCTGAGATTCTCTCTTCTATCTCTTGTATTCTGTTGGTGATGCTTGCATCTATGACTCCTGATCTCTTTTCTAGGTTTTCTATCTCCAGGGTTGTCTCCCTTTGTGATTTCTTTATTGTTTCTATTTCCATTTTTAGATCCTGAATGGTTTTGTTCAATTCCTTCACCTATTTTATTGTGTTTTCCTGTAATTCTTTAAGGGAGTTTTGTGTTTCCTCTTCTACTTGTTTACCTGTGTTCTCCTGTATTTCCTTAAAGGAGTTATTTATGTCCTCATTAAAGTTCTCTATCCTTTTCATGAGATGTGATTTTAAATCAGAGCCTTGCTTTTCTGGTGTGTTGGGGTATCCAGGGCTTGCTGTGGTGGGAGAACTGGGTTCTGATGATGCCAAGTCGCCTTGGTTTGTGTTGCTTATGTTCTTGCCCTTGCCTCTCGCCATCTGGTTATCTCTGGTGTTAGCTGGTCTTGCTTTCTCTGTGACTTGTCCCTCCTGCAAGCCTGTGTGTCAGTACTCCTGGGAGACCACTTCTCTCCTGGAGGTATTTGGGTATGGAGAGTTATGGCACAGGGTCAGCTCCAGGGTGCAGACAGAAACTGGAAGGGTCCTGTCCCCAGCTGTTCCTTGGTTCCTATGTCCTGATGGCTCTGGGCAGGTGCCTCTTGGACCAGGAATTGGAGCAGAAGTGGTTGGGGGTGTTACCTGTGCTCACAGGTGTGTCAGCACTCCTGGGAGACCAGCTCTCTCCGGTGATATTTTGGTATGGAGAGCTGTGGCACAGGGTCAGCTCCAGGGAGCAGACAGAAACAGAAGAACCCTGTCCTGGACTGCTCCTTGGTTCCTGTGTCCTTAGGGCTCTGGGTGGCCCCTCAGAGCAGAAGTCATGGCACTCCTGAGAGACCAGCTCCCAGCAGTATTCGGGTCTGGAGAGCTGTGGCACAGGATCAACTCTGGGCGCAGATGGAAACCTGAAAGCCATCAGATTTATCTTTACCTGGCTTTTTTTCTTTCTTCAGCTGACTCTACCAGCCCCTATGCCTAGTTTTGAATATGTGAGGATTGGAGCCTGGGCCTAGCTGACACTACAGAGACCTCATGATGGGCCCTGGCACCCTGTAGCTCACAGCTGGCTGCCTCAGGCCCTGCTCCAGGGCCTGCTGTTGGGGAACACAGATTCCCCAATTTTATGTTAAAGAGCCTGAAAGAAACCCAGGAGCTCCTTTAATGCTTCGGGAAGGTTCTAGAAATCGTGAAGACAGAGTTTTCATTGCCCTCCCACACTGCAGAGGGGAAGAAGCCATTTGTTACAGTCATTAGAAAGGGTGAGGAAGGAGAGGATATAAGAGCTTTGAACTGACTGCACTATGGGCCTGTGTAGATGCAGATCTGAGGAAGAGAAGTAGAGAATTTGGCTACCCTGCCCAAGGCACTGGGTTCCAACTCCAGCACCATGCAAATAATTAAGTAAAATAAACAATAGGGATGATTAGTTTTTAAGTAATGGGGCCCATAATGTCTCAGTCAGTAAGTGCCTTCCTGCAAAACAGGAGACCTGAGTTTGATCCTCAGAACCCAGTTTTAAAGGCCAGGCTGAATGAGAAAGTGGACAGAGGCAAATCCCTTGGTATATTCCAAAATGGGTAAGAGACCCTATCTCAGAAAAGGTGAACAGAACCAGAACATGGGCCAGGGTTGTCCTGTGCACATAAGCACGCAAGCACACACACACACACACACGCTGATGCCCCGGCCCCTGCAAGGCTGCTTTGGACAGCAAGTTGCAAGAACCTGATGAGACCCACAGAGATTGCCCTCCAATCAGTCAACTCCAGTCCCTTTGTCCTGACAGCTTGTGATTCCAGCCTCGCCCCATTTGGAAGCTGGACAGAGTTGCCATGCTCCCACCAATTTCCGGGGTAACTGCAGGGGAAGTGCTCTGTGGGGAATCAAGCAAGCTGTCTCCAGTCTGCCTTCTCAGCCCAGTCAATACCTGCACTATAAGCATGTTCACTTCCCTTAAGGCCGGCCTCCCGAAGCCAGTCGCCGGTGACTGCACCATGCCCATGGGTCCTTGAGTCTGACAAGTCCCGGGGGCTCCCTCGTTTCCAGCTGTTTGTTCTTCCTATTGTTGACTCAGACGGTCCCATCTCTGCTGCATGTCAGTCTCCTCTGCTGGATGGTCTCACTCAGCCCTCTCAGCATCTCCTCGGGACCAGATAGATGCTGTTTATAGTTTTAAATAAGAGAGACAAGGCGCTTTTCTTGGGTCACATGGCTACCACCAAGCACCTCAGAGCACAGGCCTGGTAAATAAAAGGTCTAAGTGTGTGGTGGCTTGAGGGTAGCTGAGGGAAACTCTAAGGCCCGAGACAAGTTCTGACACAGCTCAGTGGTATTGTACATCCATGGTGCCTGGGCCTCTGGCTCTGCCCCCTCCTTCCCCTCATTCATAGTACCTCTCCAAAGAGCAATTTCTCTAAAGCCAAGCTTAGTGATCGGAGCCCCACGCCTTCCTTTTCTGGAATCTCATTGTGAGGTTGAGACTAGCACTCAGTTTGGGAAGGATGAGAGCCCTGGCCCAGCTCCCCGGGGAATAAGACAAGGCCTCATAGTGTTACCCTGGTGCCTTGTTTAATAGGCCTACATAAGCCAAAGCCCTGACCTAAGTGAGAGGTCTCTGTTCAGCTCAACAGTTACCATTCCTCAACAGCCTGGACTATGAGGTTACGTGCAAACTTAAACATTTACTCCAGTAATGATACAAGTGATTCATCCCAGTGAGAAAGGTAAGCCTAGAGGTCCTGGTGTCCTCAGCCTATGTAGGTCATTCACTGGCAGTAAGCCTTGCCCAGCTACCTCATTTCTGCCTCCCTCCTCCTGTGTGCATTTAACTTCTCAGTACCCCAGTCTCTTCCTTGTGAATAAGATATGACCACAGCTGGGGAGATGGCTCAGTAGGGAAAATGCTTGCCATGCAAGCCTGGGGACCTGAGTTCATCTATGTGCAAAGCCAGGTGCACTGGCGCACTCGTGAACCAGGAGGATCCGGGACTGACGGACTGAACCAGAATAGTCTAATTATCAATACCCCCAGTCCCAGTGAGAGAGATCCTGTCTTAAAAAGGGGTCGTGGCGGGGTGGGGGTGGGGGTTACTGAGTCTGGAGAGATGGCGAGGCAGTTACAAGCAGTCACCGCTCTTGGAAAGAGCCTGGGTTTGGTTCCTAACACTCACATCAGGTAATTCAGAATTGCTTGTAACTTGAATTCCAGGGGATCCAATGCCCTCTAGCCTTTACTGGCATCTGCATGTACATGGTGCGTATAACTTATGCAAGTGTTCATGCACTCGCATAAATAAAAATAATTAAATACTTCTTTAAAAACAAAACATTCAAAGGAATGACACCTATAACCCCTGAGATTGACCTCTGGCTTCCACTTATGAATTTTCATACTCATGTGTACACGTGCATGTGTGTATATGTACACACACACACACACGCACACACACACGACCAATGCATAAATGATTGAGCATTCACCCTGCTGCCCATAGGGATCATGTACTCTCATGGACTTCTCTGCCAGCAGAAGCTGGAGGCCGCTGTTGTGCCAGGCTTGGGTTTGTAGCAGATGGCAGCAGATGGCAGACGAGAGTCTTGAGGTTCTAGGTGCCGTGTGTGCTCCTCTATCTTCTGTATCCAGCTCACTCAGTCCTTTGGGCTCAGCAGTGAGTGGTTTCCTCAGAGCATCTCTGTGACCTCACAGGGTGTATATGAAGTTGTAGGATCTCATCCTGGGGTCTTTTGTATAAGCCCTGATGGTGGTCAGAGGGCATATGGCTCTATCTGAGAGATGGAACAGCCACTTTCAAGACAAGTGGAGGGAAAGGTGGGGCCACCATCTGTACCAAGCAGGAGAAGAATTCTAGGCACAGAGACACAGCACTGGGGAAAACATGTCAGCCAGCAGTCCACATCCCGGGTGGAAAAGTGAGTGGGTCTCTCCTCATCTTAGACTGTTTCCTCTTGCATTAATAGAATACCGTAGGCTGGGTAGATTATAAACAAAAGAAATCTGTGTGGTCTTGTTTCGGAGGCTGAAAAAAATCCAAGAGCATGGTCTCTGTACTGCTTCATGATAGGACAGTCAGGAAGGCAGGAGAGGGCAGAGGACATGCCAAGATGAGTTGACCAGGAACCTACCTGGGTGACCACCTCACTACTATGGTGGCACTCATGCAATTGTGACTGTCATGGTTGATCTTCTCTGTCACCTTGACTGGGTTTAGAATCCCTTCTGTAAGGATGTTTCCAGAAAGGTTTAGGTAAGGAGGGAAGACCCACATTGAATACAACACTGTCCTAGGGCCTGGGGCCCCAGCCTAGATGAGAGCGAGCTGAGGACCAGCATCCATCAGTCTCTGATTCCTGAGTGTGGATGGTATGACCAGCTGCCTCACGTTCCTGCTGCTGTGATGGACTGCACCATCAGACTGTGGGCCAAAGGAAAGCTTTCCTCCTGTGAGTTGCTTTGTCAGGTAGTTGCTACAGAGTATGAAGCCAGTCAGTGCCCTAGCCACCTCTGGAAGACTCTCTTCAGCTCTGTCACAATCACAATGCATGCCAATATGACTCTTTTTTTTTAAAGATATTTTCTTTATTTACATTTCAAATGCTATCCTGAAAGTTCCCTATACCCTCCCCCCGCCCTGCTCCCCTACCCGCCCACTCCCACTTCTTGGCCCTGGCATTCCCCTATACTGGGGCATATAAAGTTGCCAACCCTTGAAGGCAATGTTCAACTGTAACTTTTCCATGTGTCACCCTGGACACCATCTCTGAGATGGGAACACTCATCTTGCTGAGGACCAAGGAGCCGGAGTTTGGAAGCAAAATAACCCACTGGGTTCTCAAGTACGCGGCGCTACGAGGAAGCCACACTCAGTGTTACGGGTGGTATCCTGGAACTCACCCACCTTGAAAAGTCTCCCGTGGGGCTCAGGCTACTACTGAGTCACACCTCATACAGCCAAGCTCAGAGCTTCTGGCCAGGTCTGTAACACTGATCTCGAGTCCTCTCTGAATGACCACAGAGGGTCTTCAGCACCAACTAGTACAGTAGTAGATCTGTAGGCTCCACCACCATCCCTTAATGTATCAGTTCCCACGTCTACCCATGTTCGGTAAATTTAATTAGTGTTGAAAAGCGGCTTATTTGGCAAGATGATCAGTTTTTAACCTGGGTAAACGACTTCCTTTATGACTATAAATTAGGCATGTGCGGTCTTCTTCACGCATCACGGTTGTCCTCATAAACACTGGAGGCAGTTGCTGGGAGTCTCACTCCGTTACCTTTCCCATTACTGTTTTATCATCGTCCCGGTAGGAGTGGGGAAGTCATTCTGCTTTAATGACAGGAAAGATGTGGCGATGAGGGGCTGGTTTAATGAGGAAACTACCTCATGGTCAGCATCGCCACCCGTGCCTGTCCCTGCCTAGGCAAGCTCCGCCCCACCCCCACGTGGGGCCTGCTGCCCGCAGCCTTGGTGAGGGACATGCATGGGGCTTTAAAGCTCCTTTTGTCTTAATTGCGAATAATTAGGAATCAAATATTTGCCATAGTTGACTTCCGCAGCAGAGAGAGAAGGTGAGCAGTCTCGTTGTCGTCTGTCCATGGCCACCGGCTGGCACAGGTGTTTTCTTAACCGTGACCTCCTCAGAGTGCAGTTTACTAAAAGCCACCTGCAAGCTAGTCAGTGTAAGCATTCTATGTGGAGAAGTGGGCAGTGGTCTTTCAGAGAAGAGGGCCAGGTGGAGGAGGCAGCTTCTGAAGTTCCCTCTGCCTCTCTAGGGGGTCTCTTGACTGAAGAAGGAACCTCTAGGAATATGTGTATCTCCATGTCCCAACCTTCAGATCCTTTCACCCACTTCCTGACCCACTTGAGAGAGGCAAAGATGGACTCCCAAACGATCACTCCGTGGCACCCCCGTCACCCTCCCCGTGCCAGCCTCTGACCTGGCATTGAAACATCGGCATTAAGTTGTCCTTACAATTGTGTTCCTTAAAACCTGAGCGTTCTGTGGCCACAGGACAGTGGTCCAGCCCCTGTGGAGCCCTCTAAAGCTGGGGCCAGGGCACACGATCTAGGGAAGGAGCTCAGGCTGACTCTGAGAAGGACCCTCCAGGATAAATCAGGCCTGATAGGCACTGGGGAGAACAGAGGGGTCACAGCTGGAGATGCTGGCAGCACCGCTGGGTCTGAGAAGCCAGAGACTCGAGCTGTTTCTTTCCTAAACGAGCTGCTGTCGGCTCTGTTTTGCTGGCACCGGGAAGTTTATAGAAACAGTATCAAGTGGTAAGGCTTCACTTCCTTGCCCTATCTTGGGAAAGAAACAAAAGCTGATTGTTTCAGCACTGTGTTACTTTCTTCTAGTAGCTGCCAGCACTTTCCAGAGTGGCCCATTTCCCAACAACCCAGGAGAATGCTGCTAATCAAACACACTTGGTAGCAAAGCAACCAGAAGCCCTAGGCGCTGAGGATGGGGAGATGGAATGGGCACGGAGGAGGTTGAGGGGGTTGGGAGGGTTCCAGCCCAGAGCTCCTCTGCTAAGAGCCTGCTCTCTGCACCCTTCCTGTCCCGGAACTCCTCAGCCTCCACAGAAAAGCTGCTGGGGTAGGAGGGTGGCTTTGGAGTGGAGAGAGCCTTTGCAGCGATGTGGGGACAGTCAGCCAAGTGGATAAAGGAGATTTCCACACCCTGCTCTGGTTTTGCCCTTTTATGCTGCAGAGATATGTTGACCTTCGAGTTTATTATGATGCAAGAAAAAAAAAGTCGATATTTCTTAACTTGCCAAGGTTAGGGGAATGTAAATGAGTTATTGAATTAAGTAGTTAATCTTCCCATAACTGATTTTTTTCCCCATTCAAAGCTATGTTGATGAAAAGCAGACTTAACCCAAAACAGGAAAAGAAGGATTCTTTTTTTCCCCTTAAACATGTTTGTCCTGGGGATAAGAACCAGGGCCTAAAGGCTCAATGTTGACAGCCAGAACCATTTTGTCTTGCATAGCAGATGGGAGACGGTTTGGTTCGTTGGTTGGTTGGTTGGTCAGTCGGTCGGTCGGTCGGTCTTACTTGCTTTTTGTTTGGTTTTGGTTCTGGTTTTGGCACATATTATGTAGTCCAAGCTAGTTTCAAACTTAGTATATAACCAAGTCTAGCCTTGGACTTCCCATCGACCTCCCAGATGTTAAGGTTACAGTGTATACTGCTGTAACAAGCATGGAAGACAACTGCATAACAACATATCACAAACATTCCCATAGTAGCTGCAAATGCTGTATCCATGTTGTAATTATTTGAACTTTTGGTTCTTAAAAAAAAAAAATCCCAGCATGCCATATGTTGTCATTAATGGCATCAGGCATCCCATAGTTCCCTGGACTCCTCTCCTACAGTAGAATATTAGTTTTATGCTCTGAGTGGACTTATCTCTTACCAGTGATATAAGCTGTCCCCCAGCCTCTGGGTCTAAGCTCTGGGCATCACTGTCCAAAGATCCTTGTAGGTGTGTGTCAGATAGAGGGGACATACTCAAGCAGTATGACAACTGCCAGTTCCAGGGTCTCAGGCTTCTGTCTACAGATAAAGATCATGCTATAGAGGGCTGGTCAGGGGTGGAAGGAGGATGCTGGTGGACCTGTTGATGGTATGGTCTCCCCACCCCCTCCTTACTACACTTCCCCTTAGACTCTGCAGGAGCTTCCCAGAGTAGACATAGCACTCCTTAATTCTTCTGTTCAGCTCTCTCAATTTCCTACAACTATACTATTGTCTGACATTGGACTGAAAAGTGGTTCTTAGGCTCCCATAGCTGCTTCCTGACCTGGCTGTCTTAATTACTTTTAAACTACTTTGTAAGACGCTATGGCCAAAGAGACCCATTGAAGAGTTTGTTGGGGGCTTACAGTTCAGAGAGTGAGTCCATGACCATCATGGCAGAAAACATGACAGCAGGCAGGCAGGCATGGCACTGGAGCAGTAGCTGAGCTCACATCTGGTCCACAATCTCAAGGCAGAGAAAGGGGCAGAGTTCATTTGGAATGGCATGAGCCCACCTCCAGGATATACCTCCTTTAACAAAGCCACACCCCCAATCCTTCCCAAACAGTTCCACCACTTGCAGGCCAAGCATTGAAATACATGAGCCTATGGGGGCTGCTCTCATTTAAGCCAGCACACTGGCCTTATTTATATCATGGCTTTGTCACTTCCATCTTCAACCAGAATGAACAGGTCAGAGAGAAGCAGAGTTGCATCTTCTTGATCATTGGAGCCTGTCAGAGACCTAGTGCACAGCTGGCTGCAAGTTATCACTTAAAGAAAATGATGGGTGTGGTGGCCCATGCATGCAGTGCCAGCACTTGGGAGGGGGAGACAGGAAGACTGAGAATTTGTAGCAAGTCTGATTTGTATGAGGTATGGTCTCAAAAGAAAGAAAAATAAAAGGGAAAGGAATAAGAGGAAAAAAGAGGAAAGTGAAGAGAGAGGAAGGGATGGCAGAAGAAACCAGCTTTCTGATGCTTTTGATGCAGCTCTAGTCTGTGGAGTGGTCTCAGGGCACAAGAACAGTCCTCTGGTCTTAGGCATCTCTCAGTGAGCACAGGACTAGGTGTTTTCATTTATCCCATTGAGAGCAAAGAGAAGTAAGCCCATGAAAGCAAAAGTGTTCCCCAAGGGCCTTCCCACAGGTTCAGGGATGTGCCGGAGCTGTGTCTGAGATGTTCAGAGTGAATCTCATAAAAACAGTAGCTCTGCACAGCAAGACAACCCTTTTGATTCCTATAACTACTTCTTGGAGGAACAGGGACTCCATGTACCCAGAGGCCCCACACCCCACCTTGGGTCACCTCAGCCTCACAAGAGGTTAAGGCCTGTGTCCTTTTACTGTTCCTGACCTAAAAGAGCAACATAGACTGTTTGCGCCTCTGTTCTCCAGCCCTGAGCTAACCCTCTATGTTTGTGTGCACCCACAGGTCTTCCCAGCCCTGGGCTGTCAGCCTCCTGTGGGAAGAAACTCTGCAGCCACGGGAGCAGGTGCTTGCCCAATAGGACGACAGGGCAGCCCTCGTGCCAGTGTCTGGAGGTGTGCAGGCCCCGCTACATGCCTGTGTGCGGCTCCGACGGGAGGCTCTACGGGAACCACTGTGAGCTTCGCCGTGCAGCCTGCCTGCTGGGCAAGCGAATTGTCAGTGTACACAGCAAGGACTGCTTCCTCAAAGGTAGGAAGAGGGCCCCCTTGCCTGTGCTTCAGAGTTCTGTGGTGGGTCTTCTGATACTCTTGTGACAACAGTGCTGGGTGCACAGGTTTTGGGTATAGAGGTTAGTAAAGAGAAGAGTTGGTGCATTAACCCAAAAGCAGCAGGGACCTTTCAGTGATATATATTAAGTCTGAGTCCTACTCCAGAGATTTCCACCCTTAGAACAGAATCTAGGGAGGCCACACCAAACCCTTAACAGATACAGAGTCTCTATTAGACACCAGGTAATAAGGAACAACCCAAGTCTCCACACAGCTGTGTGTCCTTGCAAAGTGGCAACAGAGACCACGTGCATCCCTCGGAAAAGAGTTCCATGAGTCGAGAAGTTACACTGTGCATTTAAAATGGCCAGGTGATGCTAGTGGGGGAGCATCCCACGCTTTGCCTTTTCAAAGAAGCTCTGAACAAAGTCAGCGAAGACAGTAGAACACACCTATGGAGACAGAGACCAAAGGACTCACTATGCATGGGGGGTTAGGTGGGAAGAAAGGGGCTAGGCCGTAAGAGCTGCAGGGAGGGGTTCTGCTTTATGTATTAATGTTTTCTCAGCACCCAGCACAGTGCAGCACAAAGATGCTCAGAGGCTCACAGATGCATGTGGATATAAAGGCTAGGGGCTAGAATGTGGTTCCCTATGTGAATTTGGCCTCAGTGAGGAGTGTGTGCCATGCCCTACAGAGATGCTTGTGAGCTTGAGTAAAACAGCCGTGAGTGCCTTAAGTTTCCTGTGCTATAGAAACAGGACATGGCAGCTGGATAGACCGAGCTGAGCTAGAGGATGCTGGAGGTGAAGGGCTGCCTCGGATCCGGCCATGTCTGGGATCTACTTTGGATATAGTAAGGAAGGGAGGAGAGAGATGTGTATATTTGAAGTGCTGGCCACCAAGGGCTTCTGGGCTGCTCTGTAGTGACAAGCTGGGCCTTACAGGCTCCCTGTGACATGCACATGTGCCATAGAGTGCAAGCCTGGGTTGGAATTGTCATCACAATCTAAGTGGAAACACCCAGGTATGTGAGTCTCCACCCCCGCCACTGTGAGCCACCAGCACCCTGGTAACAGAGAGACTGTTGTTCTGGGTTAGCCATGGTGGCGCGGGCTCTGGGAAGGTGCACTTGAGCCTGTGACACTTTCATCACCTTGGTCATGACGCTAATGTTGAGGTGCTTCAAAATCATGAGGTGCATTATGCAAATGAGACAACAAGGAGCCGAGGACGGATGCCTGGAAGCGCTGCCCAGCTCGCTCGCTCGCGCCCACCGCTGCTTCCCCGGCAACCGAGCGCACTAAAACACTTGACCAGTTGCTCCAGCTTTATTGGCCGTGTTGAATTTTATAGACTGATGTTCCATTCTCTGGTTTCCAATATCCCCCAAATTGCATCTTTCTGAAGGTTTTTTATTTCCTCATCGGAGTGTGCAGAGCCTCCCCTGACATCGGTTATTCAAACAGCATTTCTCATTTCACACGAGGGGAAGAACAACGGCCACAAAACCTGCCGCAGTGAGGGATGACGAGGGCAGTCTCGAGCTGGGCTCTGTGTTGATTGAATTTATGCACTGAATCTTCCTAATGCAGTGAATAACCAGTTCTGTGAACCTCCCACCCACACCCACCCCTATCCCCAATGCAGAGCTGTTCCCCTCCAGATCCCCCTGACAGTGATCAATACCTCCACGAGTCCCAAAATACCAGGTTACGTCTGGGCTCTGGTATGTCTCAGCTGTGTGGCCCTGGGTGCCTCTCTGTACGTTTCTGTCCTCTCCTTCAGCTGTAACATGGGCTTGGTGGCCACCACTGCTTGTTCTGACTGTGAAAATAAGGGAGATACACAAAGATCATGTGGCATGACTTCTGGTCCACTCTACTGACATGAACTGTCATTGCTTCTTCTCAGCTAATATGGCCACAGGCTTAGAGCACAGAGATGCCCAATCTGAAGGGAGCACAGAGGTAGGAACAGAGGCTAGGGGGCTCTGGGGGCCTCTCAGAGCCCAGATAGCATAGTGGCAAATTGAGATGGCTGTAGGAGATTGTGTGTGTCAAGTCCTGCTTTCACCAGTGTCTACTTAGAACCAGGACTTCTCTACCTCCAATCCATACGTCTGCACTTCTTGGAAATCCTTTTAACACCTATGGCTAGGAGTGAGCCAGGCATGGCAGACAGGAGGGCACAGTCTCCTAGGATTCCTCTAGAGTTCTCAACTGTGGGTCATGACCTTTTGGGGCAGCGGCCAAATGACCATTTCACAGGGGTCACCTAAGACCATTGGAAAACATAGATATTTATATTGCAGTTCATAATAATTACAATATAAATTACAGTTATGACATAGCATCAAAAATAATTTTATGATTGAGGTCACTACAATCTGAGGAACTGTATTAAAAGGCCACAGCAAGAGGAAGCTTAAGAACCACTGCTCGCCGACGTGGTGTCACACGCCTTTAATCCCAGCACTTGGGAGGCAGAGGCAGGCAGATCTCTGAGTTTGAGGCCAGCCTAGTCTACAAAGTGAGCTCCAGGACAGCCGGGGCTATACAGAGAAACCCTGTCTCAAAAAATGGAAAAAAACAAAACAAAACAACAACAAAAAAACCCACTGCTCTAGGATGTATCCTGGACTCAGGCACTGATTAACAGGGACTCATGGAGGAGGACGGCCCATCAGCCCTAAGCAAGGAACTTTACCCATAGCCTTGGCTCCAATAGGAAGCTAATGGCAGAGGCTGGTTAGGACTGAGAGGATGGGGGCTGAGGAGAGATGGGTGAAGGACCACATTGTCTGCTGTCCCTACCTCACCGTGGCAGCAATCTGTTTTAATACCAGCTGAAGCACCACGAGTGACAATTTGTCATTCATTACAAACTTCCACAAAGTTATTAACATGGGAAACTTGAAAACACTTTTGCCCATGAAAACACAATTTCTAAAATCAGCCGTTTTCTCTTCTCTGGGAGAACCCATGAGAGAACACTCCACTCTGTAGGACTTTATCTGCCCCAGAAGCCACCAATACATGGTCTTTCATATGGAGCCAGAGTGTATGGATCAAGAGGAAGACCTGTGACAGATTACACTGGACCACAGCACTGTGTCTAGAGCCCCTGCAGGGAAGGCTTCTACCCAACACAGACTGGGGACACACAGCCCTCACCACATGATGAGAGAGAAGAGTCAAAATTCTAAACCCCCTGCTCATAAGAAAACTTCTGCTATCGATCCGCCTCAGTTACTATGGTGACAGAATTCTTTGTGACTGCTAAATAAAATACAGTATCATTTAGGAGTCATTGGCCTGTGTGAAAAATCAGACTAAATCCAAACTCTGGCTGGCTTCTACTCAAGTTTGTAGCTCTAACCCCTTCTGGCCTCCTGGGCCAGAAGCTGAACATCTCTTACTCAAAGTTAGGAGCAAGGAGAAATCGGGAAAGACTTTTGGGGGGTGCGCTTTTCCCTTGACTCCAAATACCACCAAGGTCATACAGCCAGACGCTGGATGGGACTCGCTGCCCGGCTTCAAACAGAGCTTGTGCTTGAAGGCATCTTGTCATAGTGTGTTCTTCCTTGCACAGTAGCTTCTGCTTTGTAAAAGGTACTTTTTCTGACTTGGTTTTGAAGTCACACTCCCTCTCCCACAAGCTTGCCTTCTAAGCAATCCCTCAGCAAACTAGGGTTGGGTTATACAGCTGATATGAAGGCATAGTTGGGCAGGTTTCCAAACAAGCCATGAAATCATGGAAGCAAAGCGGGTGGCTAGAGCCTGCCTGTCCTCAGCCTCCTTGGCCTGCAGAGCATTCTTTAGATCGCCCAGGATCCTGCATGCTTCCAGGCTGGTGACAGCCGAGAAAATAATCTGCATTTATATTTCTTTAAAAAAAAATGAGTAGACCACACACTCACTGGGCTTTTCTATCTTTCAAATATTAATATTCTAGAAAGTGTGTGTGTGTGCGTGTGTGTGTGTGTGTGTGTGTGTGTGTGTGTGTGTGTGTATCTGTGGGCGAGAGGCCAGATGATGGTTTCAGATCTATGGAACTAGAATTATAGGCACTTGTGATCCTCCAGGCGTGGACACTGAAAACTGAACGCCCAGTCTCTGCAAGAGCAGCAAGTACTCTTCTCTGCCGAGCCATCTCTCCAGCACCCCAGCTTTCTGTTTTTCCTTGAGGGTTAGTGGGCAGTGGTGGGAACTCAACTCCTTGTCCATGTGTTAGGAAAGTAAATCTTGCTTCCAGAGAACCAACTTACTCTCTCTCTCTCTCTCTCTCCCTCCCTTTCTTCTCATCTCATTGTTATCATTATATCATTGTTATTGTTGTTGTTGTTATTGCTTCTGAGCTACTTGCATCTTGGTGCCTTCAGAACTTAACTTAGGCTCCACACCTTCTAGGGCCATCCATCTTTATACTTGTATAAATCTCGTCTGCCCTTCCAAGGGAAGTTACTCTCATCACAAGAGTCAGCAGGATGGACGTGTGAGATCTTGCTGCAGAGCTGTAGAAGAACGGTGCATGGTGTCACTCTGCCAGAGGGGCAGCTACTGTAGCTTGAAAGTCCTCTAACAAGGAAAGACTGAGGCCTGAGGAAGTAAAGGGAGGCCCAGGCTTTGGGGGCCAAGTGTGTTGCTATACCTCCTTGGAGTGGGCCACTGAGGCTGGCCTCATCTGTAAAGTGTGTGTAATAGCAGATGTCCTTTCGTGCCATGGGGTGTTGTGAGAATGAGACGAGTGGGATCAAGGGCCTCTGGGAGAATGAGACGAGTGGAATCGAGGGCCTCTGGATGGTGCTGATGCTATTGCAGACAGCAAGACACTCTCAAGGAGCGAGACCAACGGGCTGTAAAGTCCATTCGATATTACAGGGTCATGAGTCTTGAGCATCAGCTTGGCTGCATTGAGAGGTGCCTAGGAGATTGGTACAGTGCTTCTCTCAGTATGTCTGTGAAGGCCTTCTACTGATCGTACCGGGAGCGAGACACAGCAGTACAAGCTCATCACCCAGCACTGAGGTGAAGAGGGCAGAAACGTCACAAATTCAAGGTGAACCTGAGTCACGTGGTGGGGTAGGGAGACACACACACACACACACACACACACACAGAGAGAGAGAGAGAGAGAGAGAGAGAGAGACTGAGACTAGAGTGGAATTGTGAGGGTTTAGGGGTTCTGACATTAATGCCATCATCTATGAAACAGTAGCATCTTTTGAGGTGTAACAGAAGGAGAAGAGCCAGGTCACAGGGTGCGTCCTTCAGAACTTGCTTTTTCCTATAGTCTCTTTCTCAGCTTTCCAGCAAACATGAGGTAAAGAACCTTTCACACCACACTCTCCCACTACCACAGCATCCTACCCAAATGCATGAGACCACTTGACTGTGGCCTGAATCCCCTAGAGACGTGAGCCAAAGTCAACAGTTTGTCCCTTTCAGTTATCCTCTCAAGCACTCATGGTCACAGCTGTACAAGCATACAGAGGCTACACTGGATAAGGCCCGAAGGAAAAGGGAGGTGGATCTTCCTTCAAGCTAGAGGAGAAAGATGGGTCCTACCTGTTTCTTTAGGAAGTGACTGGAGTTTGATCTCCTCCAAATGGCTCCTTCTGTGAAGAGCGCTGAGTCTCCCAGGTTCCCTAGCTGGTTAGCAAGAAGCAAGAGCCAGCAAGGAAGCAATTCCTGGAATACACAGAAGGGTTTGGAGACGTGTTGGTAGAACCAGAGAAGGCCATTCAATTGTCAGAAGATGTGAAGGAGTGAGAGGCTCCAGGAGCACGCTTGGCAGAGGAGGCCCTAGGAGGAGGGTCTCGAAAAGACAGCGGGGATGCCAGGTAGAAAACATGGGGAAGATTTCAAGGGGTGCAGAAAGGATCAAATGTCTAAAATTTGGATTCCAGAGGGAAGTAGAGTTCAGAAAAGGGCCAAGCAGAGCAGGGTGAACTCAAACTAATGCTCTATGAGGGAGAGGGGGTGACCATTGGAATGAAGGCCAGCTCCAGTCCCTGGCACCAGTTCAATCTCAGCCTACAGCCTCTCTCACCAGACATTAAGACCTCCAGGATATGTAGGAATCGGTGAGCAATCTTTAATGTGGGGGCTCCTCCCACTCCCTAGATCTGACCAGCATCAATGTACACTATTAGAGACCGGCCGAACTGAAAATTTACCCACACCCCAGCACAAACACACATCCCACTGCAGCCTACCCAGGGTGCAATTTTTCCCACTTGTAGAATCTGCTTGCAGAGTAGGAAAAAAAAAATGACTTCAAACAAACGTGTATGTTCTTTGACTATTTCCCCTTGGGTTTCAGCAAGCAATGTCTTGGTCTGAGTCCCCTGAAAATGCGCAAGAACACTATCAGTTCAGCACGTGTGGTGTGCTCCACAGAACAGCTGCATCCTGAATGAATTAATTACAACCCAGTAATTAAAAATTGCTAATAAGTTATTGAGCTGAGAAAGTCTCGCACTGCATTGATTTCATGCACAGAAACAAGCTTTGGTCTCTGAACCTCCCACCTCCGCCATTGTTCCCCTGCTGTCTTCAGCACCTCTTCTGCTTGTTTCTACACCCCACCCCTGCTTCTCTCTAACTTCCTCGGTGTGTCTGCCATTGGCAGGCTCACTTTCCAATCCAAGAGTCAAAGGAAAAGGTTTTGCTTCAGAATCCCTTCATGTAAGCTTTCTCCATCCCTGTCTACCTCCGCCATTGAATTACATAAGCTCACCACACAGGGCCATGGGGATGACTTGGTGTTGAAGAGCTCTTGTGGCATAACCATGGGGACCTGAGTTCAGGTTCCAACAACAACATAACAGTCTGGGTATGCTATCAAGGTCCCCTGGAACCCCAGAGCTGTTGGGGCCTGATGATCACTAGATCTTGTTGACAACCAGCCTACTCAATAGACTTGCCCTAAAGAAGTAAGATAGAGAGAGATGGCGGTTACCCAGCACTCTCCACTGGCCTCTGTACTTGTGTTCACACACATATAGCAGAGAGAGAGAGAGAGAGAGAGAGAGAGAGAGAGAGAGAGAGAGAGATCATCCACACAAATAGATGATAGATAGATGGATGATTGGTAGATATGACATAATATATGATGTGATTTGATATGATATGGTATGATATGCTATGGTGTGATATGGCATGTTATGATATGATATGGGATGGGATGGTGTAACATATGACATGATAGGATATGGGATGGTATAATATGGTATGGTGTGGTGTAATTGATTTGATATGATGGTATGATATGGTATGGTATTGTGTAACACATGACATAATATAATATGGGATGGTACAATATGGAATGGTGTGGTGTAATTGATGATATGATATGATATGATATATGATATATGATGATATGATTCCTGAAGGACCAGGGCTTTCCTGTGTGAACTTCAAGCTAGCTAGCATGCTGGGAAAAGTTCTATGAAGCACCAGATCCCCTCCATGAAAAGTTCTTGTTAGTGCTTGGCCCCCTTTGATGCTGAAGGTCCTTACAAATGTAGGTGTCTGCTTTATTTTTCTCTGCCTACCTCATTGGAGATATTCTACTAATTTTTTTGGCTGAATCCACACATTAGTGACTCTGCAGCATACAGTCCCTTGGAGTGACAGAACAGGAACCCCTTAGAAGGCCTTAGCAAAGACTAGATGGATCCATGAGGAGGGGCCTGCTCCAAGGCTGTATGGTTTCTCTGAGACAGGAGGATATTATTATGCCTTGGATCTGGAAGGCCCCAGATAGGCTCATCAAAGACTTAAGGAGGAATTGTTAGAAGGTGGGACTCAGCTAGAGGTTGGTTACTAGGGACAGAGCTTGAAGAGCATACCCAGCCCCTGGATCCTGTAGTGCTCTTGATTCCTGTTCTGCCATAATGTGAAAAACCCTCATCATTCATTTCCATTGCCATGAACTTAATCATGCCTTCCCCTCCAGTGATAGACTGGACACACACACACACACACACACACACACACACACACACACACTCATACACACACACCACATTGATGAGCCAAGACAAATCTTTTCCCCATAAGTCCTATAAGTTCATCTTATAAAATGTTCTGTCACAACAAACAGAACTTTTAGAGGGCCACCAAAACATTGAGGGGAAAGAGGAGGAAGGAGGGGAGCAATGAAGGGACAGACAGGCAGACAGATATGGAGCCCCAGCTTATAACCAGCCCTCCAGGAGGCTGCTTGGGGGAAGACTGTAGAAAGAGAAGTGGCCTTGGCTCTGGCAGCTCAGGCCTTTCAGAGCTGGAGCTGGTGCTGAACGCTGGAGTGAGCTTCCAGATGATCACTCCAAGTCAAATGTCAAATTACTAGAGCAGGAAGTTGTTGATTTGGGACTTCCTTGAGGCTCCCCCTACCGTGCCTTCAATTAAGATCAAGGCCCCTGTGTAGCAGCCACTAAATGACACTGCATACCCAATCTCTGTGCTCGAGCAGTTTATCTCATTATGTGTGTGACAAACTCAGCAGCTGTCAGACCAGCCACAGCACAAATGTGTTGACTCTGTATGCCTGCCATCCACTGCAGAGTGTGTCTGCTTACTTGGGCCACAGGGCAGAACTTCCTCGCTCTCCTATAGACGGGCATTGCTTTAGGTCTTCTGCTTCCTGGAGACTTGAGGAGCCAGAGGGCCCTTGGTGTGGGACGGAAGTTGAGCAGAAAGCCCAACGGCCAGACTGTTCATGATACCTGGTTCTTTGTGCCCTTACCTCCAGTCTCTGGGGTGAGATAAGTGTCCCACCCTTCTGCCTACTTTTCAGCTCAGGAAAGCAATATTTAGGCCGTCTTTCCTTCTCTAAGAAGAAAAGGATCACAGAACTGTGCTCAGTAACTGAAATAAATAAGCTTCATGCGGTGACCCGAGGAAGCACAGCAGGGGACAATCAGCAGAGTCCCTGCTGGAGCTAGCTCTGCTGCAATAACCACACCACAGTGAATAACCAAATATGGAGGCTGCAACCCAGACTGCTCCCTACCAACCAAGCCAACGGATCTACAGTGGTTCATGGTCGGGCAAAAGACTTGTGTTCGATCCTCCTCCAGATTCCAGGTGCCAGGCAGAGACGTTTCTGCAGTGTAAAGGGAGGGGTGCTTCCCGCCATCTGCTGGTGGTAGGCATCACCTGTCCTCAGAGCCCTGCCCTCTGCTCTTCTTTCTCCTGCTCCATTCTGCTCCAATGCATCCTCTCCACTCACTAACGGAGGCAATCGGAGTGGAAATGGCTTTCAAAAGACCTCGTGCTAAACGAAGGAGGCAAAATCACTTGATTTGCAGGTAATTAAAACAGCCAGATGCAGTGAACTCTGGCCACATCCTTTTGTAAGCAGGCATCTCTGAGCTGTGTGTTTCTCTGTGTAACTAGGAAGGAGGGCTCCTCCAGGGGCCTGTCAGTCATCTCTCTTTAGCTCTCTTCCTAGGGAAGCTTCCATTTCCTCTTCTTCCTCTTGTACTCCGTCTACCGCCACTTCTTAAGACAGCCCAAACATCTGGTCCTCAGTGGTCCAGCCGACACTTCTGGGGTGTGGGTCAGTACCTCCCTCCCTCACCTTGCCTTACTGAGCTCGCACTCACTGGCTCACATTATCTCTGTCTCCTTCTTCCTCCCCTCCCTTCATAGCCTTCTTCTTCCTCTCATACATCCATGTTTCCATCTTTCTTTCAGATGTTGCATAGTTCACTTCAATTCAGTGACAAGGTCTGTATTTCCTTTGATATGTAATAAACCCAAGGTCTTTGCTGAGGGCATTGGCAGAGATCTTGAAGTCTATGTAGATCTGCTAACTCCATCTGATAACGTGGTGAAGCTTATGCAGACCCAGGTTTCTTTGGCTCCCCATAGATTTTCCAGTGCCATAAGAATCCCTAGAAGCTAAGCTGTGATGTCCTGATGGCAGAAACTTCCCAGATAGATAGATAGATGATAGATAGATAGATAGATAGATAGATAGATAGATAGATAGATAATAGATGGAGGTCAAAAAGGAGGGGCAAAGGAAGAGGTATCTTACAAAGTCACAAAAGGAAAAAATACTTCTACCGAAGATGTCTCAAAGGGAACACAGGGTAGGGGTGGAGAAAGTACCAGG
Source organism: Mus minutoides (assembly GCA_902729485.2). NCBI lineage: Eukaryota > Metazoa > Chordata > Mammalia > Rodentia > Muridae > Mus > Mus minutoides. The sequence goes on along the minus strand of LR754681.1, from coordinate 14,856 downwards.
AAGGGTCAAGGACCCATCATCTTTTTCATGCAGATAGTGGGCTTGTTGGTTTCCTTTCTGTCCATGCAGAGGGAGTTTCTTTTGCTCTATCTCGGTACCAAGAGTAATCATCATCACCACCACCATCACCACCACCATCACCATCACCATCATCCCTACAGACTTACCTGCAGGCGAATCTGATGGAAGCGATTCCTCAGTTGAGGCTCTTTCATCCCTGACTCTAGTCCATGTCAAGTTGACAAAAGACCTAATCTTCACAAGAGTAAAAGGAAATTGTGCTCCAGCAGCATGGTACAGAAGGCCCCTCACTTAAGCCAGAGGAAGAACAAGCATGTTTGGGGGGAATTACCCCCAAGAAACAAAAGCACATTTTAGACAACAACTGGATTCTGCTGTTGGCTCAAGTAAACACCAACTCGGAGAAGAGATGAAAGAAGGGATTACCACTTGGTCTAGAGATTGTCAAAATCAATGGAAGCAGGAGAGGGGAAGGGAAAGATCTGAACTGGAACTCCAGGAACAGACAGATGTTCCTTATACATGTAAGCTGAAAGGAGCCAGGTTAACCATGAGAAGGGAAGGGGAATGTTTATTCCCATGTTGGAGAATATGAGTAAATATTCTTCCCAAAGAGAATAGAGTAAGCCTCTCCCTAAATATAATACATAGGAAATGAGAAAGAGTCAGATTGAGGAACAGTGTAGCAGAGGATGGTAGCCAAGGAGAACAGACATGGAAGGGTTAACACATCGGTGACCAGCTGTCACAGAGCCCAGCACAGACCACAGGGACACAGCAAGAGAGACTGGAGAAGACATCTGGTTCTGTGTCCCAGGCTCTTGGTGGCCCTAGTGGCCTCCTTGCCAAGGGCCAACACCAACAACATTGTGCCCATGAAAAGGGCCTGTGGGGTTCTGAGTGATGAGATTCTAGTCTAAGAGTTCTGCACTCAACAGATGGTAGTCATGTGTGGAAATGACAGAGTGGATGTTCACATGGAAGAAGTTTCTGAGAGTGCCACACCTGCATGGCCCTGCCTGGGGCCAGGGAACAGAAGCAGGAACCGCAACAATTTAGATACAACCCAGAGAATGTGTGTGTGTGTGTGTGTGTGTGTGTGTGTGTGTGTGTGTGCGCGCACGCATACATGTGCAAACCACATGGATGCAGTACCTGTGGAAGAGGGTGTTGGATCCCCCAGAGCTGGAGTTATATGGATCTGGAAGCCCCTCTGTGTGGATGCTGAAAACCAAACCTAGGTCATCTGTAAGAGCAACAAGTGCTCTTAACTGCGGAACTATTTCTCTACCCACCCACACCCCAGAGAATCTGACAAATAGAAAGCCATGGTACTTAAGACTTAAGGGGAGCATATAGCTGCCAGATCTGAGAAGCTGTCTAAATAATTATTCCAAATACAATTAACCACAAGTTCAAAGGGAAAACTATGAAGCTAAGTGTCCTTAGTACCCCTCACTCACGGTGCCGGTTGGTGTTTTGTCAACTTGAGAACAAGCTAGGGTCATCTGAAACAAGGGACCCTCAACTGAGAAAATGCCTCCTTCAGATTGGCCTGGAGGCAAACTTTGAGGCATATTCTTTATTAATGGATGACGTGGGACAGCTCAACCCACTGTGAGTGGTTCCAGGGCAGTGAGGTTCTATAAGAAAGTAGACCGAGCAAGCCATGGGGAACAAGCCAGTAAGAAGCACTCCTTCATGGCCTCTGCTTCAGTTCCTGCCTCCAGGTTCCTGCTTTGAGCTCCTACCCTGACTTCCCTTCTTGGTGAACCATAAGCTGCCAGATGTAATGAACCCTTTCCTCCCCAAGCTGCTTTTGGTTGTGATGTTTATCATAGCATTAGGATACAAATGAAGACACTTGCTTATGGGAATTTCAACAGATTATACACAATACTTTTAGACAAGTTCTTGCTATGTAACCCAGGCTGACCTCACTTCACTCCTTCTGATATAGCCTCTTAAGTGCTGAGGTAACTTGTGTGGGTCACCAGACTAGGACAGATCATACACAAATTCTTCTTGGGTAAGAAAGCTAGGTAGTCTACATGAGCCCAAGGAGGCAAGTTTCCATTTCATTTGTCCCAGTAACCCAGAATGAACCCAGTGCTGGCTCTAAACAAGCATCGCTGGTTATCTCCAGTTGCATCCAGAAAACCCTGCCTCCTAGCCTTTGCTGGTGTGTCCAGGCAGCTCAGATAGGCTTAGCCTCTGACTGGGGGGTTATCTCTACAAAGGAAACTTACTGAGGTTGAGAGTAACGTGGAAGAAAACCTCACTCTGATCCACAGCCTTCTCTGGCAATTTGATTAGATTTAGAATCACCTAGAGACACACCTCTGGGTGTCTTCAGGGCTTCCTACAGATGTTCAACTGGGCAAAGAAGACCTGCCTTGGATGTGAGCAGCATCTATGTATAAGGTCCTAAACCAAATAAAAGGAGGAGAAAGAAAAGACAAGCTGAACGCCAGGACCCTCTCTCCCTTGTCTGTCTGTCTCCCTCCCTCCCTCCCTCCCCCCCTCCCTCCCTCCCTCCTTTCCTCCTTCCCTCCCTCCCTCCCTCTCCCCCCCTCCTAAGGATGCAATATCTCAGGGCTCGCACCATGCATTCCCCTCCACTGTGGCATCTCATCCAACTATGAACCACAACAAGCCCTTCCTTCCTCACTGTATTTTGTCATAAAGAGAAAAAAACATGGGGTCACTGTGCATCTTCCTTAGCCCACAACGTGTAATAAGCATACAACACAATGCCTGTGAGTAATGAGTTGGTGTTTAGTAATGAGTTGAATGACCAGAACTATTGGCTGTAAAGCTCCACATGAACCAACGTGGTTAATCTCTGAGAGGAAGTGTGAGAGCCATGCTTTCAAGCTTTTTGGAAGGGAGAGAGGCAAAGAATTGTACTGTTCAGAGGTGCAAGTGGAAGTTAAACCTTCAGGACACTGGAAACCAACATGGGATAAAACCATATGCAGAACTAGCAAAGGCCACTGCAGCGAGTGTCCACCATTCATGAGTGAGTGCCAAGTTCTCAGTCTCTCACTAGCAGATGGTTTCTGGGCATCATGTCAGGACCTCCTCCCGTCCATTAGCATCTGTCTGAGAAGCCCAGGGAACTCAGGCTGTGACCAGCTTTGTTTCTGAGCTGGCAGATGACTGTAGTTCTGGGCTGTCATCTCTCCTCTGTGCATCACACAGGAGAGAGGACCTGACCTGTACCTCGGGAGACACATAGGATAAGTGACCAGGGTGGTGGCAAGGGGGAGACCCCTCAAACAGCTCTGATAAGCAACCCTGGTTTTCCTCCTCCACAAGCCAACAACTTGTGGCTTGTCAGACATGAACCTAAATACAGTGGCTCCTGAAAGGGACAGGAAAGAAGACATGTGGGCTTCCACAGACAGTAGGCACTGCCGTAATCAGTCTTGGTAATGAAACTAATCACATTCATTCTCTGACCCAAAGTGGCTGTCTCCATGTGACTGTGTGATATGAGCACATTGCAGAGTAAAGGGTCCCCACCAATGCCAAGCAAGATGAGGATAGCGTGGGCAGGAAGGTGGGCGCCCACCCATATTTCTCAGGGGCAACTCTCTGTCTCTTCCCATTTTGGTATCCCTCCTCCGCAGTGGCCTCCACACCCCTGCTGGATTTTAATGGCAAGAAAGTCTTGTTTATGTACCAGGCCTGTCTCCATAAACACTTCCTGCCAATTGTAAAGACACAAACTTTGCATCTTAAGAAGTCATGAGGCCCTCTGGGTAAACAGCTGTGGTTCTATAAAAGACCTCAGGACAACGGGATCGATAGAAAAGACAAGTCAAGGCCACCCCTGGCTAGCATGGATTCTCTGCAGTGCCAGCCAAAGACATAATGCACAGGAGCAGTTGGCAGGAAGCAGGGACACACCTGACCATACCCATTCAGAGCGCTGGGAAGGATATCTAGAAGAGGAGGTACCACAAGGCTTCTTGGGGGGCCAGTCTACAAGGACTTATCTGACCCTGATTACAATCACCCAAACTTTTAGCAAATGATTTTTTTATTTTAACAGTTGTCTCTTTTATGAGAAACTAGAGCTTGGGCGGGAATGGAGGGCAGGGTTCACAGCTAACGTCACAGGCCAGATCCAGTGGTGAGCAATTCATTTCCTTCATTTCGTTTACTCTTGAGTATGAGGGCATCCATTGTGCCTGCTTGGCAGATGGAGACACTATAGGCCCCCTGGCTGGGGTGCTTCCATGTCGTGCCCTCTGCTGCCTCAGAGGGTCTCAGTACCCACTGCCACTCAGAACCTGGATAGGGTATTGGATCTGATCATTGCATCCCCCACCCCATCTTGGACCACCATGCCCTCCAGTACGAAGGCATCCATGGGAGAGTAGAGAAGCAGTACAGGATCCCAGGCGTCCCCAGCACGCCTGACCGGATCCCAGGTGTCCCCAGCATGCCTGACTGGTGCTTTCTGCCAACACCTGCTTGCTCCCTGTAGTTCTTCCAAACAATAACTGTTTGAAGTTGCCATTAAACATTCAAACAAGGGGCTAGAGAGATGGCTCCGTGCCTAAGAGCACACATTGCTATCATGGAGGACTTGAGTTCAGTTCCTAGCACCCACATGGCAGCTCACAACCTTCCAGTAACTCTGGATCCAGGGATATCTGCCACCCCTGGTCTCCACAGGCACCTGCACACATGGGCACACCCATACACAGATGTGCACACATAGACATAATTAAGACTGAAATACAAAGCAGAGAGAGAGAGAGAGAGAGAGAGAGAGAGAGAGAGAGAGAATAAGATGCAAGTCTATGGGGAGAAAACTCAAAAAGGAAAATAAAGGTGGTAAGAATGACAGGTAGAGAACGGAGCACATGCTAACATGCCTGCATGCCCCAGACACCCAGGGCCAGTGCAAGCTGCAAGTTCAAAGGCAGTAGGATTCCAGTCTTGAATCCTTGGCCTTGAGAGGCTGGTATGAGGGATGGGTAGGGAGCTGCAGTCAGTCCTGGAGACCACTGAGGAAGGCTTAACAAGGCAGTGGCCAATTAACTGGGCAAATGTTTGAGGTGACCTGCCTAGCGTGAGATGCTGTGTCTCCTCCCAGGGCTCCTGGAGCCATTGGTCAGACAAACTGATACATGAATTAAGTTAATTGGAGAAAAACTCCTTCCAGGGAAGTGGCCCTTAATGGGACAAAGGTTTTTATCTGACAAGAATCTTTGCCTGACCCAAGAAAGGACACAGTCTTCAAAAAGGCTCTTCTCTCTCCCGCCCCACTCTACCCCTGCCTCTGACACTCTGCTTGGAAGTTTGTATCCCTAAGCATTTCAGAGCCAAAGGTCTGGGCATCTGTGAACAGGGTAGGAGAGGTAGGAGGTTAGGAGAGGGCAGCACTCAACCTCCAGAAGAGGTGCCGCTCCCTTCCAGGTACCCAAATGGTTTCTGCCTGTCTCAAACGCACCAGGATCTGGACTCTATCATATCTATGAAGGGGTTGGGAGGAGAGACATACACAGAGGAAGGTGTGTCTGAGAGATGTTTAAATAAGAAGGTTGGGCAAAACCATCTGGCCTTGGTTGGCTGGGGAGGAATTGCCCGTGCCGATTGAGACAGTCCGTCCAAATGGGCCAAGTAATCAATCACACGTGAGTGGAAACTATTCAAACATGAAGGACCTACTTCAGACAAAGCAGGTGGCCAGGGTGAGCGAAGCCTGTGAAATATCCATCCTTCCCTGGAGCCACCATCCATCGAACCCCCTCTCCCCTTTATCTCCACTCCCCCATTCCACTTTCTCTCCTACCCTTTCTTATGACTGTGACTAAAGCAAGCAGCTGCCAAGTGACGTGGCTTTACTTAACTGGAAGTATTTACTGTATGGCATGAGCTCCGGTTCTACCTCTAATGATTTAACCGGCATCACCAGCAGAAAGTAGATAGTAACTCACCACCCTGCATCCCAGACCTCGTCATCTGTGTGAACAGAGTGGGGGCAGGGTGGGACCATCTATCCCGACCCTGCCCCAACCAGGTAAGTAGATTCATCTCCACCCCAGCACCAAGGCTTCCCATGTCAGATTCAGTCATCCAAATAGGCAAGTTGCTTCCTAGCGTCCTACAATGGGGGAAGGAAATGATTCCAGAAACATACAGTTGTCACAGGTGGGTGGACACTATTAGCCTTGTATGAGGCCTGTCAGGTGTTTAAATTATATAATGGTGACAAACAGGTACAGACTCCAGTCACCCTTCTCGTGTGGCTTACTCTTCTCATTATTGTAGGAAAAAGCAAACAACTGACAAAAGTGACTTAGCGGACTTTAGAGATGGCTCACGACCTGAACTCAATCCCCAAGACAGACCCACTAACATCCGTGTGTGTGTGTGTGTGTGTGTGTGTGTGTGTGTGTGTGTGTGTGTGGGCTGTGCAGATCCATCATGGTGGGGAGTGCACAGCGGCAGCAGTGTGAGGCAGCTGCTCACAGGGCATCCACAGTGGGGAGGCGGAGAGAGACAGATGCTGCTGATTGGTTCCCTACTCGGTTTGAGTCAGTGTAGGAGCCCAGCCCAAAGGACAGTGCAGCCCATATTCAGAATGCGTCTTTCCACTTCAGCTAGATCCCTTTAAAAGCCTCCACAGATGCACTTAAAGGTGTGAGCTAAGATATCCAGCATCTCTCAGGTTGAGCATTAAGATAAACCACCACATCTCCATTAGCTCGTTTCAGGGCCTGTGGGCTGCTCTGTGGTGGCCGCACCTAGGAAGAATACATGAAGACTTGAACTCAGCACTACCAACAACAAAATGTTTATTCTTACTCGCTCTGTGTCCAGGGTGGATCTCTGTGCCCAGGGTGGATCTCTGTGCCCAGGGCAGGTCTCTGTGCCCAGGGTGGGCGTCTGTGCCCAGAGCAGGTTAGCAGGAGCCCAGCTCACTGCCACAGCCCCACCTCAACAAGGCTGTCTGAAGGCATCTGTGTAGGGAGAGGGGTTGTGTTAAGTGAATGGCACTCCAGTTTGCCCAGCCTGGAGTTCACACAGGTTCATTGAGTGTTCCTCTGGCTTGTGAAGTGAGCACTGGCAAGGCTAATAGCTTCAGGGGGTGTACCAGCTGTGAACAGCTCCTCAACACATGGCCAAGGGTGCTGACACGGGGCAGTGGGGAACTGGTGCTCAGGGCTGTCTAGAAACCCAGGCTTTCCGTTTCTAAGCTCCTTGGGTCTGTTACCCAACCTCTTTTAGCATCAGTTTCTCAGTCTGTGAAATGGGCCAGTGGGCACTGTGATGGTCAGCTTCCATTATCAACTTGATTAGATTAGAAAACACCCAGAATTAGTGAGACGCGCGTTTGGGTATGTCTGATAGGGCATCCCCAGCAAGATTTAACTGGGAATGGAAAGAAAACTCACCAAATGTAGACAGCATCAACTTATGGGGCTGGAGCCCTGAACCTAATAAAAAGTGAGAAAGCTGACTCAGCATGCTCTTGTCTCTCTGATGCTTGGACCACGTCTCTTCTGCCACCATGCTTTCCTTAGCACCATGAACTGTGTGCCTCTAGACTGAGCCAGGCTAACCCCACTCATAAGCAAGGTTTTGTTCTTGTTTTTGCTTTTGCTGTTTTCCAGGTCATGGCCACAGCACTGTGGAAAATCCTGTATTTGTAACTTAGTTTCCAAGTGTCCCAACATTTCCTTCCACGATGGTCAAGGAAGCCAGAGATTAGGGAAGCAGAAGAAAGAGGGAGGCCTAGCCACAGACTAAGACACACACACACACACACACACACACACACACACACACACACACACACAAAATCACAGGGAGTTTGATTCTAGGGACAGCCAGAATTCCCCAGGAGGCTTGTGTTGGCTCCTGCATGGACATCAAGATAGGGCATGGTTTTGAGAAAGAGGAGAACTGGTGTGGGGTGACATTGTTGGAGCTGCACCGGGCACAGTGTTCTTACTGCACCAGGGCTGGCTTACACCTTTCTTAAGGTCTCGTGGGAGAGAGAACACATGTAGGAATGGAAGCATACATCCCCATCTGACCTTGCAACCACATGCGAATGCTTTAAAGTAATAGGCCGAGC
>LR751614.1:141258-153674 GCA_902729485.2 Mus minutoides | reverse complement strand
GGAGGAGAGGAGAGGAGAGGAGAGGAGAGAAGAGAAGAGAAGAGAAGAGAAGAGAAGAGAAGAGAAGAGAAGAGAAGAGAAGAGAAGAGAAGAGAAGAGAAGAGAAGAGAAGAGAAGAGGACTTGGACACAGTAATAGAAAGCTTAAAGAGAGAACGAGACTAGGGGAACAAGAAGACTCAGCCAAGACCTGGGATTTGAATTTGAAATCTTGTTTTCTGCTCTTCCCACTGACATTCCATCTTCCAGCAAACACCTCCAAGACATCGATGGCTCAGAAGCTTTAGTGTCAGGGACTCTGAAAAGGAGAAGAGTTCAGGACAAGGATCAGAGCCACTTCTGTGTACTTAAAGCCTCCAACACAGAGACAGCTCCAACTGGGCTGCCTTGTGTGGTTAATCTACATCTTTGGAGATTAGGTACTCCCTGGACAGCCAATCATAGGAAGCTTACAGCTCAATTTTCTGCCCTACCCTTATATTTATCATTTGCTGTTTTGAGGTGTTTTAGTGAAATTAATGTCATTTTGTTGGATGTGGGGGTGTTAGCATACAGCCTAGCCTATTCTTGAGTCCTGAGCCCTGCCCCAGCCTCCTGCATTCTGGGACTGGAGACAAGCACCACTGTGGCTAGCTTAAATTTCTTGGCATTGCTTTTTTTTGTACCTTTGAATTAGTTGACTCACTTTCCTCACATAGATGACATAGTCCAAGTAATACTACTTTGTTTCTCTAATATTTGCATAGTCCTGTATGTCAGTCATGTTGCTACAAACAGTTGCATTACAGTGAGCAGGCAGACTGTAAATGCCCCACATGCTTGCTCGGGGCCTGGGGCTCAATATAGTCCATAGAATTCCACTGTCCAGCCCAACTGTTTTTTTTTTTAAGGTTTATTTATTTTTAGTTTATCTATATGAAGGGTTTCTTGCCTACATGTATGTACTTGAACCGTGTGTGTGTGTGTGTGTGTGTGTGTGTGTGTGTGTATTTGTATCATGTATTGATGGAAGTCACAAGAAAATGTCAGATCCTCTCAAAGTGGAATTCAGATGGTTCTGAGCTGTCATGCTGGAAACCAAACCTGTGTCTTCTACAAGAGCAGAAAATTGTTCTTAATTTCTGAGCCATTTCTCTAGCTCTGTTTGATTTTCTCAACACAGGAGATTCTGTTCAGCAAACCCAGACAGGCTATACTCAACACAGACCTGATTGTCTCTCTTTTTTCACATTTTAGAGGGAACTGTCCTTTACCCAGTAGGGTACTTAGCTGTAATTTTTATATCTACCTAACCATGCTGATAGTATATCTTTTCTGCTTCAGTTGTGACCTTGCAAAATGTCCTTGAGGGGCAAATTTGCCTGTGGCTGAAAACCACCAGTAAGGAGTATAGTCTGCATCTATGGCAACAGGTTCTATGGGCATGGAAATAGGAACCCTGTGCTCCACAAATGATGTAGCTTGCTCTCTAATCCCTGCAAAGGAAGACCTTGGAATAAAAATGTCCAGAGGAAAGACACTATCTCGATGTCCTGATCCATACCAGGCCTTGGAGGCTTAGGGAATGGTGTCTTCCTTAGAAGACAGTCAGAGATTGTCCTTCCTCTCCTCCTGGCTGGACCCCACCACTCAAGGCTCTGTTTCAACTCACTTTCACAGTAAGTGGAGGCAGTGTTGCTCTCGAAGAAGAAACTGACTTCTGTTACTGCTCTTGAAAGATGGAGGGGATGTCAGCTTCAAGATACTCTCCTCCACCAAAGATCTTGTGTCAGACCATGAGAGCCCAGTGTTCCCTCTTAGTTGGCTCTAAAGCCAAGGTGAAGTGGTGAGGATAAAGACAGAACGTCCTGGAAAGTAGCTGCAGCCCCCCCACCCCCAGCCCCTCATCTGAAGATGTGTTCAGAAGCCAGAGGAAAAAAAGTCAATGCTTGGCATCTTCAGAGACTCACTGAGAAACCAAAGCCCATGATTTTGATTTCCCCTCATCTTTCAGACTGAAAAAACATTTTTCAGTGCTTCTAAAGTGAATGCAATTCAGGAAGACAAGCTTAAACAAACCAAACTCACCAGAGACAGATATGTGATCCAGGCTGACATATTTATTCATATTCAGATCAAATAAGACATCAGGGTCTGGAGTAGCTGTACAATCGGCTCTCCATATTGCCTCTTTCTTAACCTCAAGTTTCCTAAGAGTCTTTAAGTATAAATTTATTTGACAAGTTTTGATTAAGCGTCATCTCTATGACAAGTTCTATGCTAGCAGACAATATAGGGAAAAGCTTTGATGTCTGAAAAATCTTCAATGAGGTTGAATTAGTAACTGCAAGCTTCCTTGCTGGCTAGTAAGTCAGAGGAAAGAGGATGACGTGGTCTTAAAGCAGATGCACAAGGCAATGAAAATGCCAACATACCATTTTTAAACCTGCAACAGAAAAGGAGCTTGCTTGCTTTCTGTCAATAATGCTGTTCAACCACTTATAGGCCCTGGCTTTGTCAGTTGTTTAACAGTGAGATCACTGTACCTCCCTATAGCAACCACTTCAATGACATCTAAACATTTCCTCTTAGCTCAAAGCTGTTAGAACGAAAAAACCATGGAAAGGTCCTCTGTATTGTTGAAGGAGCTGGTGGCCAGAGTATCTACTTGTGTCGTTTAACTCCATTAAGAGAAGGAAATGGGGCTGATTGTTTCCTGCTGAAAAACTACACTTCCCAGACTCCCTTGCAGACTATTAAAGTTGGTTCAGTCCAGACCCTGTAAGGGACTGCATCCCATCTTTTCTGCAGGTATTTTGATCATCCGCATATATGCATGACAGAAGTGCTCCGTCACAGTGAATAAACATGGTCCTGCCGAAGGTCAGACCAAGATTCTTTCTTTCTGCCTTCTGAGTCTCTACAGCAGCCTTTTACTAATCTACCATATGGTGCTGAAAACCAAGATGGGAAATCTGAGCTCAAACCCACCACAGACATACTCTCACCAGCAATTGGGGAGCCAGGAGGATCCGCAGTTGTCTCTTGGGCACCTTTTCTCTTTACTCTGTTTCTGCCTTTTCCCTGTCACTTAACTGCCTCGCTCTGACACAGTCTGACCTTCAAGGTGTAAGGCCACACAACACTCATATTCTACTGAACACACATGCAACATAGCAAACACCAGGATGAGGTAATCCATTGGACCTAACCGGGAGGCTCCAGGGTTGTTCTGGGAGCTTGCTGGAGCATCTTTCTGCCTTAAGACCCTCCAGTCCAAAGCACCAGAGACTTTCCACTGGCATTGAGAACAGCTTGATCAGCTGAAAGCCCTGAGCACCTTCCACAGTCCTTGTGATTTTCTTTTTAAACACTAGAATTATAATGGTAAAGGATGCTTCCTTACTTTCTAGGCGTGTTTGGTCATTTTGAGACTTAGAGGATGTTCTAAGTGACTTTGACTTTGTCCCTCGTCCACTCCAAATTTTCAGAATTGAAACAAGCGACTCTTTTTCACCTTTCAATACAAATCTAGCCTCAATATACCCTGGACAAATAAATGGCTACTACTGGATCACAATCAGAACCTCTGATTTTTTAATATCCAAGATGACTTAGATCACTCCCTAAAATGAAATGGCAGTATGGCTCAAGATCCTAATTCCCAGATCATTTAAATTGTTCTCAAGGACCTAATATACAATGGTAGATATTCAGGGCAAGAATGTTCACTATTTCTGCTGGGACTCACATTTCTATATATTCCTGGCACAGCACAGAACTCTTGGCCTTATGTGTTTGACCTACTTGTGTTTCTGCTTCTCCTAGGCTGGAAAATCCTGCTCACATCTTTAACAGCTAAGAGGTAAGTGTGTTTTAGGTTGTCTACTCACATCTAAAAACATACACAAACTGACTATGATTGTATAGATTGCTGGGTTCATCCTTACAGAGATTCAAATGTCCTTTAGGTATAAAAAATACTGGAAAACTGTTCCATGTGCTCTACTCTACTGAGAAGGCTAGCTCTAGTATAGAATTTGGCCTATCTGGTCAGACCAAACTATATCTGTTTAAAAGTTTCCTCCAAAGTTTCTCTCTTGGGTCAGGCTGGCCATCAGATTCTGTGACAAAGAGAACAAGAGAGAACAGCCCAGGAAAAGACACTTGGGTCTTGAGAACATCTAAAAATTAAACCATTTCCCATAGATGTTACAAATAGCAAGATGTCTAGCTCTCTGAATACCACCCCCTGTCCTTGGTTTTGTTTACTATCCTTAAGACTTTTCTTTTGTGGAAGCTTTAGCTTTCTGTGTTTTAGGATTTATAAGTTCATTGGTGTTGTTTTAAAAACCTTTAAAATCTAAAACAAAATTTAGCTTAAAACTTGAAACCAAAAGGGTTAATATTTTTAAAATTTATATGTAGGTAATCTTAATTTGCTACAGCATACTTGTATGTAACTTAGATATTTCCCTCAACTCTTGTTGAAGAAAATAGACTGTTTTAATTAGAAAACAAAAAGCTGTGTGCCTGATAATCTTACCTAGGAGTGCCATGTGTCTCGTCACCATCTTGACAGCTATCTGACTCAACTGCTATCATTACTAAGGTTAAAGAAAGGGTATGCCGCATGACTTTGCTGCCATCTTGGTTTAGGTGACCCTTTGGTATAAATCAACCTATGGCAGTGCCCAAAACCCAGGGGACCCACTGAGCTCTCTGGTTGATCTTGCATCTCCCTTTTATTAGACTAAAGAAGTAACACCAGGCCTCCAACATGGTTTGTTTTGCTTTATATTTCCTACACTGAGGAAGCAACAGCTCACCTCCAAGATATTTTGGATTAGAATGGATTTTGTATGATGATTTTGTCCTGAGAACGAAAACAGCCAGATGAGGACAAAGCCATGAGCAAGTACTTATGCAATATTCATTTGCTTAACATTTATAAATTAAATTAACTTATAACACTTATAGATTTATAAGATTAACACATAAATTCCTAAAGTTATATTGGTCTATACAAGCCAACAGAAACTGGCCCAAGAGTCTATGTTTGATTAACTATATTTTTGCTATTTTTGTTAAGCTTTAGCTATTTGGTGAAACCAAGTCATATAAAAATCTGGTATTTCATAAAAGTATACTGCAAAGGGATAAGAAAAATGAGGTTTCCCATCTCTGTGCACTGTATTTAAGGTTTAAAGTTTATTTTGATACGAAAGAATCTTTAATTCAAGATTTTTTTTTAAGAATCAAATTAACAGGGATAAAATTACAAAATCCTAATCTTATAAAAATACCAATTATTTCATTATTGTAAACTCTTAGAGATAATTAAAATATAAAAAATACATATAGTTAATAGTCATTATCAATACAAATGCAATTCCTCCATCAGAGAAAAGCTCTGACTGAAAAACCAATTTTTACCTACCATCATATAGTATTCTGTATTATGTTGCCAAAATTAAGCCCAAAACAAGTAAAGTAAACCAAATTTAAAGTTAACATGAATTTGTTTAATGTAAAAAAATTCAGAATCAGGTATATAAAGTGACTCTGAAATATTGAAAACTTGAGTAAAATATATTGTATTTACATTATACTTACAAGGAAGGAACCTCAGGCTCAAGTTGTTCCCTTAGATGGAACACTACCCCACCAAAATAAATTGCAGGACAAGGATTAATAGGAAAAAAAAAGACCTGTCAGAAGTCTGCTGCTTCTGCCTCCAGCTGCAGAGACCTGACACCTCTGGCTGCATAGACCTGACACCTCTGGATGCATAGACCTGACACCTCTGGCTGCATAGACCTGATCGTGCCTTCCTGAACAGGCCTGACAATAATAATAATAATAATAATAATAATAATAATAATAATAACAACAACAACAACAACAACAGTAATAATGATAATAGCCTTATCTAAAGGTGAATTACTCCCCATGTCTCATGTGACAGAATGATTCCCTTGCCAGTGCAGGATCCCAGAGTCTATATCCTTGTCTTAAATGTCTCAAGCCTCAGAGAGGCAAATAACAATTCCACTACCCTCACTGTCTCGCCGCAAACCGGCATATCAAGGATGTTGTGAGCAGGAACCTTGTACATAACCCTGCCGCCCAACCGCTATGGAGCTGCATGCTAGTTAAATTAGTCGTGACCTTTAGACTGGCATTCAGTTCTTCCTCTTAGCAGAGCTAATTTCAGGGTCCACACCATAACCATCTGCGTGGCCTGTTTAAAGGAGGCTGCCAGATACTCTACCATTAAACTTACAGTTTGGGGAAGTTGTTCAGAATATCCAGGCGTTATCTTTGACTGTTGGTTTTATATCTGTAGGGTCAACTAATAATTCTCGTAAGTGATAGCCCAAGCCTTTAGATTCTTCAAGAGAAATGACTTAAATGAAGGAGATTCCCTTTAACCTGGTCTTATCTGTAGTGCTTTGAGAATATAATCTAGCCTTTGTTCCAGAACCAGCACATATTACCTTGAAGCCTACAGGGAGTATGGAGACTTTGAAAGTGATACCTCAGACGTTTTCTAAGAAGTTCCCAAAGCCAATTTTTGTTTAAGCTCATTTAATTTGGTTATCTTGCTTTGCAGATTATGGCTCTGAGCGATCGATCTATTTTTAAATAGAACAGTGTTAAGTAGCGTGCTCACTGCTGTCAGTATGTAGTGGCGGCCTAGAGATTTGTCCATTGACAAAAGGGCTAAAGAGTTGGCTCTAACATTCTTTGCTAATTAAGTCCATTATATAGTAATTGATATGTAAATATTACAGGTTTGATACTACTGACTGCTTTCCTATTTTATCTGTTGACAGAGTCTATGGAGAGAATGTGGACATATTTTTAAAGGTTTGTTAATAGAGTAAATTTTAGGAAAACATCCTGATTGTTCCGTGTAAACTCTGTAAAATGGATTATTTACTCTTGGCACGGCAGTCACTGGATCAGGCAGTACCTCAAGGTGTTCTGTGATGTTCCAGAGAGGTGCCTGTTGAAGAGAGAGCAAGACAGTCACTTTTTCTGGGAGTATTTTAAAATTGAAAATTAAAAATAATTTCTTTCAGGGGAATACAACTTAAAATTGTCTCTTTACATACCCTGACAATATAAAATATTCTTATTCTATATACATGTAAAAATTTTATGTTAAGAAATTGTGCGTTAAGTCATTTTTTAAATACTAGATATTTTCATTTAAGCTAATAGCCCCAATTTTTAAAAATTTCACCTAGTAAGCTAACAAAAACAATTTTTACTTGAGATGCTGTGTTTTTGTTCATTAAGTAATAGCTGATATTGTTAATATTTAAAGCAAACATACAAAGGTCATCATATGTGAAAGCAGAAAATATCAGATACTTTCTGCTCAGTTTTCTATCTTAGCTGCTAAGTTTAACTGCCTTCTCTTACACAAAGCTTCTAGGTCTTTGTTCCTTTTACAGGAGACTGAAGTAAACGAATAGCCAATTACAGTTAACTTGTCCCTCTAAAGAGCTCTGGTACCTGCTCCAGTCAGTTATACACTTGCATTTAACTGGCCTTAATCTTTATGTGAAATTTTTTCTCACGTAACTTTGTCTCTTAAAGTTCCCCACAAAATTGGACAGTTCCCGCCGGACTTCCATCCCGGCCCTTCGCCAGCTGTTAAGCTCCATTACGACCCTCTCCTGAAGCACTGAGGCACTCTGGCTGCTCCCTTCACTGCCTGCCTTCCGTCCAGCCTTGAAGTAGATCAGTGCCCCCAAACCCCTGAAGCAGGGGACGGGGGAGGACTCGGAACTAAACAAGCTCGACTGAAAACTCCTTTCCATCAATTAATCTCTCTGTCGCATCAACTCAGATCAGCTGTGCATCCTTCAGGACCAGCCCAACTCCTTGACTGCTTCGGTGCTCCAGGATTAAAAAATGACTAGCTCTGACTGCTGCTGAGGATGGGACCCGTGCCCTCCTCCTCACACGATCCTGGTTCCACACCAAGCAACTCCAACTGGTTTGACATGGGCTGTAAAAGCAAAGGGGCCAGACAATAGTTTAATGACAAAGCTCTTCCTATGTATGGGCTTCTGGTTCCTTCTGACTCTGGCTTCTCTCCTTGATCTCTTTTCCCTCCTTATTAATGGCAGACTTTTGTTTTTACAGATTCTTTTTAACGTTTTACTGAATGAACTTCACTGTATACCCAAACAGAATGATCCATGCACGCTCTGCCAATAGCTCTCACCCTACTGCAGCTCCATTTGTTCCTGATAAGTCTGCAGAAAGGCTTTTTTAGATGCTTTCACCCTAGGCCAGACACAATTCTTTACACTATCCTCTATTTTCTCCTGTTCCGTTCCTTGGATGTCCTATGTCTCCCTGGTACTTCTGCAAGTTCTTTTCAGTGAAGTGTCATGGCCATGGGACTAGTAACTGTTTACCCTAAATGAGCCCTATGTCCTCTCCCTCTCCCTGGCACATTCGCTCTCCTCCCTTGGTTCCTTTCTGTTCCCCAGCCTTCCTAGAAACTCTCTCAGTTTTCCTCTGTAATCAAAACATCTGTTTACAGCCCTCTAATAATTATTTTCTGAGACTCTTTGGGAATATAGAACAGCAATCACCTGATCCATTGCAGCCAATCAAGTTAAGACTCTCCTGCTACATGATCAGAGGAGCCCCCTCTTCAATAGGCCCAGAACTATCAATTCCAACAAAGACCCTCCTCAGGAAAAAAAACAAGCAAACAAATAAACAACAATAAAACTAACAAAACAGCTATAACACCACTGCCCTGAATTTTATATATAATTTCTGCCCCTATTAAGGGCTGCACTCCATTTTCTGTATGTATTTTTACCACACATGCTCAAACACACACACACATGTGCATGTACGCATGCGCGCGGTGCGCACATACACACACACACACACACACACACACAAAATGACAAAATGTTCCCTCACAGTGAATAAACATTGTCCTGCCTAAAGTGACACCATGCCTTTCTTTCTGCCTCTCTCTTCTCTCTCTCTCTCTTCTCTCTCTCTCTCTCTCTCTCTCTCTCCATGGCTGCCTTTTATTAATCTAGCAGGTAATTACCATAGTCAAGCAATGTTTTAAGAATCTGTCATATAAAACAGAGAAAGAATTTACCATAAAATGGATATTTTTCATCAATTTATTTATTTATTCACTTTACATCCTGGTCACAGCTCCCACCCTCCCTACTCTCTTCCCAGTCTCACACTTAAATCCCACCTCCCCTTTACCACCTCCCCTCTCCTCAGAGAAGGGGAAGCCTCCCACGAGTACCAACCAGCTCTGGGACACATCCAGTCACGACAGGACTAAGTGTATCCTCTACCACTGAGGCATGACAAAGCAGTCCAGTTATTGCTATCAACATTGTTGAGCAAGCGTTCTTGTGGGATGGTGGGGCATCTTCTGTGTACATGCCCAGGAGTGGGATAGCTGGGTCTTGAGGTAGAATAATTCCTAATTTTGTGAGAAACTGCCAAATTGATTTCTAAAGTGGCTGTGAAAGTTTGCACTCCTGCCAGCAGTGAAGGAGTGTTCCCCTTGCTCCAGATCCTCGCCAGCATCTGCCGCTCCTTGAGTTTCTGATCTCAGCCATTGTGATGGGTATAGACGGAATCTCAATCATTTTGATTTACATTTCCCTGATAGCATTGGACATTTCTTTAAGTGCTTCTTGGATATTAAAGATTTCTCTGTTGGAATTTCTCTGTTTAGCTCTGTACCCCGTTTTTCAATTAGGTTATTCCATTTGCTGGTGTCTAATTTCTTGAGTTCTTTATATATTTTGTATATTAGACTTCTGTCAGATGTAGGGTTGGAGAAGATCTTTTCCCATTCCATAGTCTGTTATTTTGTCCTATTGACAGTGTCCCTTGCCTTACAAAAGTTTTCTTCAGTTTCATGAGGTCACATGTATTAATTGTTTATCTTAGTGCCTGAGCCATTGCTGTTCTGTTCAGGAAGTCATCTTCTGTGCCAATCCAGTCAAGGCTAATCCCCACTTTCTCTTCTATTACATTCAGTGTGTTTGGTTTTATATTGAGGTCTAAGATTCACTTGGACTGGAGTTTTGTGCAAGGTGATAAATATGGGTATATTTGTATTTTTTTCTACATGCAGGCATCCAGTTATATGAGCACTACTTGTTCAATATGTTTTCTTTTGTCCATTGCATGGTGTGGCTTCTTTGTGAAAAATCGGGTGTTTATAGGTGTGTGAGTTTATTTCTGAGGCTTTGGTTCAATCATTGATCAGCCTGTCTGTTTTTATTACAATACAATGTGGTTTTTATTACTATTGCTCCATAGTATAGCTTGATATCATGGTTGGTGGTATCTCCAGAAGTTCTTTTATTGTATAGGATTGTTTCAGCTAGCCTGGATTTGTTGTTGTTGTTGTTTTTCCTATATGAAGCAGAGAATTGTTCAATGTCTATAAATAATTGTGTTGGAATTTTGATGGGAATTGCACTGAATCTGTAGATTTCTTTTGGTAAGATGAACATTTTTGCTATGATAATCCTACCAATCCAGGAGCATGGGAGGTATTTTTTCCATCTTCTGAGATCTTCTTCAGTTTCTTCCTCGAAGACTTGAAGTTCCTGTCTTACAGATCTTTCATTTGCTTTGTTAGAGATATACCAAGATATTTTATAATATTTATGGCTATTGTAAAGGATGTTGTTTCCCTAAATTCTTTCTCAATTGGTTTATTATTTGTATAAAGGAGAGTTACTGGTTTTTGTTTTTGTTTTTGTTTTTTTTAGTGATTTTTGTATCCACCCACTTTGCTGAAGGTGTTTATCAGCTGTAGAAGTTGTCTGTTAGAACTTTTGGGGTCACTAATGTATACTACCATACCATCTGCAAATAGCAATACTTTGACTTCTTACTTTCAAATTTGTATCTCCTTCCTCTCCTTTAATTGTCTTATTGCTCTAGCTAGAATTTCAACTACTATGCTGAATAGGTAGGGAACAAGTGGGCAGCCTTGTCTTTTCCCTGATTTTAGTGGAACTGCTTTAAGTTTCCATCCATTTAATTTGATATTGGCTATTTATTTGCTGTATATTGCTTTTATTATGTTTAGGTGTGCACCTGTATTCCTGATATCTCCAATTTTTAACATGAAGGGGTGTTGTATTTTCTCAAAGGTTTTTTGAGTATCTAATAAGATGTTCATGTGATTTTTTTTTCTTTTAGTTGGTTTATATAGTGGATTATATTGATGGGCTTTCTTATAGTGAACCATCCCTGCATCCCTGGAATGAAGCCTATTTGGTCATGGTGGGTCATAGTTTTGATGTGTTCTTGGATTCCATTTGCCAGTGTTTTATTGAGCATTTTTGCATCGATTGATCCAAACTTCTCTGTCTTTGTTGAGTTTTTAATGTGGTTTAGGTATCAGGGAGACTATGGCCTCATAAAATCAGTTTGGCAGTGTTCCTTCTGTTTCTATTTGGGGGACTAGTTTGAGGAGTAATGGAATTAGCTCCTCTTTGAAATTTTGGTAGAATTCTGCACTAAAGACTTTTTTGGGTTTTGGTGACTGCTTCTGTTTTCTTAGAGGTTATAGGACTACTTAAATAGTTTACCTGATGTTGTTTTTACTTTGGTAAGTGGTATCTATTTTTTAAAATAATCATACATTTCATTTAGATTTTCCAATTTTGTGGAGTACAGGTTTTTGAAGTAAGACCTAAGTATTCTTTGAATTTCCTGAGTGCCTGTTGTTGTCTCCCTTTTCATTTCTTATTTTGTTTTGTTGTTGGTGGTTTTGTTTTGTTTTGTTTTGTTTTGTTTTGTTTTTATCCGATGCAAAAGCAAGAGGTTCTAGTTAGTTCCAACTAATAGCTGACTGTGAGCATCCACTTCCATGTTTGCCAGGCACTGGTATAGCCTCCCACGAGACACCTATATCAGGGCCCTTTCAGCATTATCTTGCTGGCATATGCAATTGTGTTTATTTTTGGTAGCTGATTATGGGAAGGATCCCTGGCAGCCCCAGTCACTGGTTGGTTCATCCTTTGGATTCAGCTTCACACATGATCTCTGTAACTCCTTCAATGTGTGCTTTGTTCTTAATTCTAGAAAGGGGCGAAGAGACCACATTTTGAACTTCATTTTTCTTGAGTTTCATGTGTTTAGTAAATTGGATCTTGGGTAGACTAGGCTTCAGGGCTAATATCCACATATCAGTGAGTACATGTTATGTGAGTTCTTTTGTGATTGGGTTACCTCACTCAGGATGACACCCTCCAGATCCATCCATTTGCCTAGAAAGTTCATATATTCATTGTTTCTAATAGCTGAGTAGTACTCCATTGTGTAAATGTACCAAATTTTTTGTATTCATTCCTCTGTTGAGGGACATCTGGGTTCTTTCTAGCTTCTGGCTAT
>LR751614.1:10740-141158 GCA_902729485.2 Mus minutoides | reverse complement strand
ATCTCAGGGTTGTTTTGATTTGCATTTCCCTGATGATTAAGGATGTTGAACATTTTTTCATGTGCTTCTCAGCCATTCAGTATTCCTCAGTTGAGAATTCTTTGTTTAACTCTGTGCCCCACTTTTTAATGGGGATATTTGATTTTCTGGTGTCCACCTTCTTGAGTTCTTTATATATATTGGATATCAGTCCCCTATCAGATTTAGGATTGGTAAAGATCCTTTCCCAATCTGTTGGTGGCCCTTTTGTCTTGTTGATAGTATCTTTTGCCTTACAGAAGCTTTGCAACTTTATGAGGTCCCATTTGTCAATTCTTGATCTTACAGCACAAGCCTTTCCTGTGCTTATGTCTCTAGCTGCATATATGGAAGAAGATGGCCTAGTTGGCCATCATTGGGAAGAAAGGCCCCTTGGTCATGCAGACTTTATATGCCCCAGTACAGGGGAACGCCAGGGCCATTATGTGGGAGGGGTGGATAGGGGAGCAGGGCGGGGATGGGGGAGGGTATGGGGAAATTTCTGGATAACACTTGAAATGTAAATGAAGAAAATATCTAATAAAGAAAAAATAATTAAAAAAAAAAAAGCAAGAGGTTTATTTTCCAGAGTGCTGGGATCTACCATCAATTAGTACCTCAAGGCAGGTGACTAGAAAACAACACTGAATGGCTATTACAAGCAGTTTTTATACTTTTAGGGGAACAGGTTACATAAAAAGGTTACAATTCAAACTCATTGGCTAAGCATATTGACCTTTAAATCTAGTTGCTAGCAAGCATGACAGGCATTTGAACTCTACCTGGGACTTTCCAGAGGGTCAGGTAACTATCAATCAGTACATTCTGAGAATGTTTTACTCAAGAATGTTCCTGTGGGTAGAGAATGGAACTTGGCCTAGCCTTGACACCAGGTGGGAGGGGGAAGCTGTAAGGAGGGTTTGGGACTGGAAAACTCCTTAGAGCATCCCTCATTTTACCACCCCTCACACACCTTTTCTTGTACAAGCTCCAATCCTGGTGCTATGTTCAGGGGTCTTGAGTAACTAACTCATATTCTTCAGGTCTTGTCCTCAGGGTCTCATATTGTTGGGGCAGGAATCAGCTGCACTGCTCCTATTCTCTCTTTTATGAAGGCTATAAGCTTGTTCAATATGCAGGGTCCAAAGGTCAACAATAGCAGGAGAACAATTAGGGGTCAGAGATCAAAGACAAGGTCCGGCCACCAGATATAAGGCAGGTTCCTCCCTAGTGGACCAAGCTACATCCCTAGTGACTGAGAGTACTTACCATGTCACTTTGGTAGGGTTGTTGGGGGTTACTAACGCTCAGCACCAGAAGATACACCATAACCATCTCATGGTTTCTCTGGCCTGGCAGAAGGGGGTTGCTCGGGGGTCTGGCTGCTATCCAGTTGGCATCAGGTGCAGGTGCTTGTCTGACATGAGTTATGTGAACCCAGGCAGTTACTCCATCCACTTTTATAGAGCTTGGGGTGGTCGACAACACCAAGAACTGCCCTTTCCATTTTGCTTCCAAGTTTTCAGCACGATGTCTCCTAACCAGTCTCCAGCTTGGTGCTTGTGTGGAACCTCTGGGGTACCTGCATTATCCAGGGAGCTAAATTTAGGCCACAATTCCTGGTGGCTGATCTGGAAAGCTGTCAATTGAACCACAGATCCCTGTCAGCTTGAAAAGTCACTCTAAAGGTTCAAGAGACAGGGTCAAGGGAGTGGGGGTCCCATACAGGATCTCAAAAGACGTCAAGTTAAAATGGTAGAGGGTGTTCTGGGCTCTGAACATGGCCAAGGGAAGGAGCACCATCCAGTCAGTGCCAGTCTCCAAGGACAATTTAGTAAAGGTCTCTTTTAGGGTTCTGTTCATTCTATCTGCCCTGAATTCTGGGGATGGTACATACAATAGAGCTTCCAATTAGTCCCCAATATCCCTGCCAATCCCTGAGTTACCTTAGAAACAAAAGCAAGACCGTTGTCCAATCCAATTACCTTGGGCACTCCCAACCTCGGGAAAATTTCCTCTGATATCTTCTTGGCTACTATGGTAGCCATTTCCTGCTTGGTGGGCAAAGTCCCAACCCATCCAGATAAACTATCCACAAACACTAGAAGGTACTTGTAGCCATATTTTCCTGGCTTAACTTCTGTAAAATCAACCTACCAATATTCTCCAGGCTGTTTTCCCCTAGGTCTTTTGCCTTGTTTACTCTTGGCTGCATAAGCATTCACTTGCTGGCATACCGTATGCTGTTCTACAATCTCTCTGGCCCAAAACCTGAGGTCCATTACATATACTTTAGATTCCTTAACTGCTTGGATGAGCTTTTTCCTTCCCTAAATGAATCTATCTGTACATTTGGCCTAGTAAGTCTTTTGCTTGCTTTCTGGGAAATATAGTTCTCTCTTCTTGTATGTGCCAATATCCTTCTTTCTCTAGATAATAGTTGGTAGGGTGGCTACCAATCTGAGGCCTTTCTTTTCCATATATTTTAAGTGAGGCCATCTCTTAGTCGAGTGCCATTCCCCAGCGGGTGTCTCTTGCAGGCCCATAACCAGGATAGGCTCCTGCATAGCCACTTTTCAAGCCACTTGATCTGCCTCGTTATTGCCTTGGGCCATTGAGTCTCTTCCCTTCTGATGTCCTGGGCAATTAATATTCACAGTTGCCAGCTTTTTCTTCTGATGTGAGAAGTCCTCTCTCTTGGTATATAGCCCTGTGGATGTGGGCTGTGCCAAAGGCATACCTGCTATCTGTGTAGATGTTTTCTTGCTGACCCCAAGTTCCAAGGCTTTGATGAGGTCACATGCCGGGGGTGAGGGTAGGGAGGTAGAGGTTCAGCCCAGACGACATTTGTGCTGTCCACTATGGCAGCACCCACTGCTCTCTGACCTTCATGGAGAAAACTTTCCCCATGTATAAACCAGGTAGCCTTGGCTCCGGCAGGGTTTAGTTGGAGAGGTTTTTCCTCCACCCATGGGCTCTCCTTTTGGGCCAGTTAGTTGCAGCCCATTGGGCAGAAAGTGTATCTGAGCCCCCATCTTAGAGAGTAAGTCTCATCCCAACAGAGGGTAGGGATAGTCTGGGATGATGTTAAATGAATGGGATACCCATCCCATCCCTAGGTCCACTGTTCTTCTGTCTCTCTGTTTACAACTTAGTTTGCCTAAGGGTTTATCTTTGATTTCGTCAAAGAATCAGCTCTTGGTTTTGTTGATTTTTTTTGTATTATTCTCTTCTTCTGTAATTTATTGGTCTCAGTCCTGTGTTTGCTAATTTCCTGTTGTCTACTCCTCTTAGGTGTATTTGCTTCTTTTTTTCAATGGCCTGTCCATTGGTGAGAGTAGGGTGCTCAAGTCTCCCCTCCCCATATGGAGTTCAATGTGCAGTTTAAGCTTTAGAAATGATTCTTATACAAAGGTGGGTACCCCTCACATTTGGGACATAGGTGCTTGCAATTGAGATATAATCTTAGTGGATTTCTCCTTTTATGAGTATGAAGTATCCCTCACCATATCTTTTGATTAATTTTGATTGAAAGCCTATTTTATTAGATATTACAATGGCTATTCCAGCTTATTTTGGGGGTCTGTTTGCTTGAAAAACTTTTTCTAGTCCTTAAATCTAAGGTAATATCTTTGTTTCTGGAGTATGTTTCTTGTAGCAGAATGATGGGTCTTGTTTTTAAATGCATAATGTTAGCCTGTGTCTTTTTATTGGGGAATTGAATCCATTGATGCTGAGAGCTAATGACCAATGATTATTAATTCCTGTTGTATTAATGTTGTTGATGGTAGTGGGGTAAGTGTGTGCTTCTCTCTCTCTCTCTCTCTCTCTCTCTCTCTCTCTCTCTCTCTTTCTCTCTCTCTCTTTGTCTCCCTCTCTCTGTTTCTTTCTGATGTGGAATTATTTATTTTCTCTGTTTTCTTGGGTTGGAGTTTGGAGTTTTCCTTTTAGTATTTTCTGTAGGGCTGGATTTGTGAATAGATAAGTGTTTAAATTGGTTTTCTCCACTTATAGTGATTGAGAGTTTTGCTGGGTATAGTAGTCTAGTTTGGCATCTGTGGTTTCTTAGATGCTGTAAGACATCTGTCTTGGCCCTTCGAGCTTTTAGAGTCCCTGTTCAGAAAGTGGGTGTAATTCAAATAGGTCTGCCTTTGTATGTTATTTGGCCATTTTCCCTTGTAGCTTTTGATAGTCATTCTTTGTTTTGTAGATTTTGTGTTTTGATTCTTACATGGCGATTCTTATATAGACGATTTTCTTTTCTGGTCCAATCTAATTGGTGTTCTTCTTGTATGTTTATAGGCATCTCTTTATTTAGGTTGAGGAAATTTTCTTCTATGATTTTGTTGAAAATATTTTCTGGTCCTTGGAGCTGGGACTCTTCAACTTCTAGTCCTATTACTTTTAGGTTAGGTGTTTTCATAGTGTCCCAAATGTAGTTAAGTCCAAAAAAACTTGAAAAAGATGTCACACTATGTATTCTGTAAAACCACCTACAACTATTAGCCTCACATCTAAATAGTGTGCTCTCCCTCTAACTTGCAAGCTCCTCACAAGTAGGTCACTTGGAAAGGAAAGATATCAGATCATGTAGATCATGTGGGGCCATGGATTGAGTGTTGTGATGTAGTATATAAAGACATATTTTTAATGTAGGATTGTCTCAACTCTTGGATGAGTACATTCCACATCTAGTATAGGTCAGAGATGCTGCTAATTGACCTATAATGGATACTGAAGACAGCTCCCTATACCCAAGTTTTCCAACCCTAAATATATGCCAAACAGACAGAGAAGCCCTGCTATCCCAGAGCTCTCCCTATTTTTCTACCTCAAGCACTTCCTGACTGATAATAAACTCATGTTGATTGTTTTTATAGTCCATTGAATTCAAGGTAGTCAGGTCAGACCTTTCAAATAACAGGCAATTAAAACTGCCTATTCTTTCTCCCTCACCCCCCACGCCTGGTTCATCCTTTATTCAACTCGGATGGAAGCACAAGTTCCATCGAATGGTGCTTTTGAGCCATCAGATCACACAAAGGAAGGAAAGAATGTTGCTATAATCATGCTGTCTGGGCAGCAGTCCAGTCCAAGCTGAGTATTCTGCATGGCATTCTCAGTGCCTTCCTTTGCCAGGCATCACAGAGTTGAAAGAAAAAAAAAAAAACTCCACGTGAAAGGAGTCACGAAGAACTAGATGATATAAATTGGCTGTTGGTTAGTAAAGAGAGTAAGAATGTCTGCCAGAGACATAAGCCTATGGCGGATGAGAAGAATGTGAAGAAAGGGTGACTATGACAAATGATGGCATCAGGACATGTGATAGACCACGGTACTGCCATGACATCTGGAGCAGTTGCAATCATCTTCGAGAGTGGTTTACATTTTCTCCCAGAAAACTTAAATCTATTCATCACGACCTTCTGTTGCTCATCGTGAATCTATCTTTATTTTTGGCTTGTCTGCATGCACGTGATTTGGATCACAACAATGGCCTGCCTGGCACCTTCCTCAAGATAACAGAGCAAGTTTGTGTCAGTTCTGAGTTTCATCTAGCCAGACAAATACTATCATTGTAGAACATGGCTTGTGATGAGAAGAGGGACCTATCCGACACTCAGCCAGCTCTCTGCTGTTTCAGTTTGTAGACCTGATACACAGATGTTCTCAGCAGCTTCACCTCCAGGAAGTTGTACTTCCTGGCAATTTCCAAATAAACAACAGGCCTCTTTCCTCTTCAGCACACTCTGCCTGCGTGATATGTTTCATCTTGCTTCTTGTTGGTATCTTCAGAGAGGGACAGGGTTGCACTGCTGCTGTGTTTATTTACTTGGGAAATCTGACCATTTCAGGACCAAGGTTTTGAAGAGCAACCTGTGTAGCTCTGGCCATCCTTCCTGTACCAACCCTCCTCACAACATATCTGCATTCGTGGAGACTTACTAGTTTGGATTACACTTTTCCTGTGATGTTTCTCTTCAGCATTATTCTCAGGACTTGGTGAATGTCTGTTAGCAAAGTTTACCTGTTTATGTCCAACCTCCTAAATTCAGTCTATATTAATATTATAGAGTGAGGGGCTCAGTGGTATTGTTTGCCTTTTATTTTCCTGGGACTTGGGGGTTTGTATCTCATCTGGAGAACACTAATTTTGAGAAACAGCCAGGAGGGATGGAAACAGACAAACCCTGACTGAGTCCTGACTACGTAATTGATTCCTGGGGATGTAGAGTAAGTGTATTGATCTCTTTGTGAGATAGAGATATCTTAAGCTTTTATATAGCTCTCCTGAACTGAGTGAGCTTCCGTACACATATCAAATATCTACCCCCAGGGCCGGGAGCCTAGGACAAAGTCACTGAAACCTTGGCCTTCCTCCTCACCCTGTTTGATTGAGGATACTTTCTTTGAGAAGTTGAGTCTGTCTCCCTCTTTGTCCTTGCCCCTGCCTACCTTTTCCCCTCAGATTCTCCAAGTGTTCATATACCTGCTTTATTATAGACACTTTATTATTTAGCTGGCCAATAGCTAAATAATTAATGATAAAGTAAGGAAGTGAACTCTGGAGTGACTTATACAATCACAGGGTAAGTGTCCACTTTGGCAGGATAGAAGTGGTCTGTCTCTGAAGACAAGAGTCTCGAGTCCCTGTGACATACTGATGGAGCTCATGGGAATTCTAGGTTCCCCAACAGATGATCAGTGAACTTTGTTGCCTGAGAGAAAAGTGCAGGTTTGAAACTCAGAATATATCCTAATTTTACCTTAAATGGTCCAGCAATTTACCTACTTTGTGATCTAGGTTCCCTTGTAACATGGACTCAACAAATAGGATTTAAGTATATCCCTTGTGCCAGGCACTGTTCTAGATGCGGAAAACAAAGCAATGGATTTGATAAAGCCCTTTCTCCTACAGCACTTCCAGTCTGTGGAGAATTGTGTCAATAAACAAGTAAGACAATAGTTTCAAAGAATTATAAAACCTTTTGAAGACAGTAAACAAAGTATGTGATACAGCAACATGCATTGATTTACAGGTAGTATAAATCAGTGTTTTGCTAGCATGGCTATCTCTGAGTAGGATGTATTTCAGTTGGAAACTGGATGTAAGAAGACAGACTTAAAAAGACTCGGCAGAAGGTTTTCTACAGAGGTCACAGCCAATGTAAAGGTCCAGGTACAAGAGCAGAGTGAGGCCTCCAAGAAGCAGAAAGATCAATATGGACGAAATCTAGAGAGCAGAGTGGGCAAAGTAAAGAGCAGTATAAAATGCCATAGGCCTGTGGACTAATGGCAAGAATAGTGTTTTGAGCCAAGATGGCTCAGTGGGTAAGAGAACTGTTGTGATAGCTAGCGAGCAGGAGTCAAAGCCTGGCACTTGCAGGAAAGCTGCACATGATCACAGGGGCCTGTTACCCCAGCCCTGAGGGGAGTGGGAAGGCAGACAAAGGAATTTGTTGGCTATGAAGTCGAGCTCAGACAGTGAGCTTCAGGATTAGTGACTCTGTCTAAAACAAATTCAATAAATATTCATTTGTAAAAGGAAATAGAAAGGTAGAGAAATGTAGAAGACACCCAACATCCTCCTGTGCCCTCCACAAGTTCATATATGGGCTTATGCATCCACACATAACACATGTACACACACATACACAATAAATAAATAAATAAATAAATAAATAAATAAATAAATAAATATAATAAAATGAATCAATGTCCTGGCCTGACATTGATTCAAAAGCTTAAATCTAATGTAGCTACAGTTGGAAACTTAGCTCCTCTACGGGAGCACTCACACCCTGAAACCTGTCAGTCTGCCCCATGGTCCCTTTGTGGTGATTACGTGTCATTTTTTTTATTACAACTTGTTTACCCTGAGGCTTCTCTGAGGATGAGATTGTACAGCCAGAGATAGTTGGCTAATTCTTTGCCTGTTTTCTCAAGAGCATGGCTGTCACTCTCCGGACTCCAAATCCATCATAAGAACAACAAGAACAAAAGTAGGGACCGATCAATCAATTTACAGTAAGACCTTTAGGTATGATGAGTTTCATAATACTGCTTGCTGAAGTCAACAGACAGACTACATATACTATTCTGGGTGTTTTGTTATTTGTGCTTAGTAATTTGGGGGGATGGGTGCAAAAATGTCTTTTGAAAGACGATAACTTCTCCACGTCCTGTAAGCTGATGAAGTTAAGCTGTAGACGTGGAAACAAACAAATCGCCCTCTGTATCCAAAGCAGAACCTCGGCTACTAAGGAAAGATAGCAAAGCTCTGGGGATGGGAGAGTCATTAAAGATGCAAAATAGATGCAATAAATTGAATGTGATTGTCTTTGGGGCATTTTGCTTATGGCCTCATATGTGTTGGAAAATGGTACTGCTAATGTTATCATTATTTTAAGGTAGAAAATTATTTAAATTGTCTAATGAATGCAGACCCTGACACAGTCTGCATAAATCTGGATTTATTGCTGCACTCGGGCAGGCAATGGGGGCTTGGATGCAGTTTTATTCATTAGCAGCATTAACAGCCCTCTTCCTCAGCCCACTCTAAGACATGATGTCCTGAACTGCTTGATCATCTAGAGGTGTAAGTATACTTCCACATGCATTAGCACAATTATTTCTATAATTGATGTGGGTGCCTGTCCTCTGCCCCTCCCTTAGAGGTGTCTTACCCCAAACCACATGACCTAAAAGAAATGGCATACTAACTTGAGCTGGGATGTTCTGTAACCAAAGTCTCCCTCTACTCTTTTACTACAGCAGACCACTACCAGGTGGTCCTGTTAGAAGAAAGACTCTGCATTTCAGCTGAATGTCCTGCAGTTTCCAGATGAAAGGGGAATATGTAGAAGAGGAAGATTCATGCAAAAGAAAAAAAAAAGGCTTTTGCTTATTCTTCTATAGTCAACTGTTTCTTACTGGCACCTGAGCCTACCATGTTCTCCCTGCTGCCTTCAGTGTCCTCTTCAAAGGGCAGCAGGTTTCTTGGAGAGACAGGAATCCCATAGCTGACTCCTCAGGCCCTTTCAGCTTCCTGCATGGATGTCTTTGTTACCTCTCTGCTTTCTCTCTGAGAGTCCCTGAACCATATTCCTCTATGTCCTCTAAACAGGCTCTGGATTTCTTTTCTAGCTTGTACACTGTAGCTCTACCATCAATCTGAGTTCAAAGGATGGAAGTATTGTTGAGATCAAAGAAATTCTGGGAGCCGGCATGAGGTCCCAGCCCCAACTGCCGAACAAGCAAGCCATGGCAAGTTCTGAGGGTTCTGGTCACATCCAGGGCAACCCAGAAGACTCTTTGTCACTTGAAAGCAGTATGGAGAAGCCAAGATTAACACCAATCCTGGTTGCAGAGATCAGACTGAAGAAGAACAGGAGACTAAGTGACACCTGATTCCTGAAGGGACTTCTTAACTTTTCCTTGTCATGAGATCTCCCTGCTCTCTGGCTTCTAAGGACTTGGTGCTTTTCTAACATTGCCCCCTGAAAGAGGGAACATCTGATACTATATTCCTGTGATACTTGGACAAGATGCCAAAAGGATAACAAAGGTGAATAAGATCTCTGAGGGAGATCACACTCCACTGGAAGGTTAGACTGTAACTCCAGAAGCAAAGGGCGCAAGATGGGGTGGTGGACCCAAGATGGGGTGGTGGGCCTTGAAGCCCTTCAGAATGCATCCTCTTGCAATAGAAAGCCACAGTGGGGGACCTCACAGGAGAATAGAGTAGCCCAATTGGCGTGTTCCATGCATCCCCTGATGCAACATGACAAAAGGTTGTAAACATGATAGACTGGGGGCAGGTTGATGTGGAACCCTACTCACTAGCAGTGCACATTACAATCATCTTTGAGGTATATTAAACTAGGGAATTTCTCAATTCATTGTACACTTGTAAAAACAAGATTGTTTCCACCCAGAACAGAGTCTAATATATACTCTGCTGAAGATCACTGACTTGGGAGACAGCATAATAATGGTTTAGACAGATAGGATAGGATCATGAATATAGAGAAGAAACTAAAGACAGGAGAACTCTTAAGGAAGCTACCCACTATACCCTACTCATTCAACTACTCATTCAATCATTTGCTGGGTAGCATAAACTCAGTGATGAGAAAAACTCCTTGCCTTCAAAGGTTTTTCTAAAATTGAATATAGTACTATATGGTATAATACACACATATCACATGCACAATCACAATGCTCAGGAATCCTAGTCAGGAAAAATCACAAGTTTAAGGCAACCTGGGTACAAATTAAGTTGAAAGTCATTCTGAGCTATTATATCAAGACCATGTTTAAAAAAAAAAAAAGAAGGAAGGAAGGAAGGAAGGAAGGAAGGAAGGAAGGAAGGAAGGAAGGAAGGAAGGGAGGGAGGGAGGGAGGGAGGGAGGAGGGCTGGAGAGATGATGGCTAAGAGCACTGGCTGCTCTTCTAGTAGACCTGGTTTCAACTGCCAGCACCTATTTGGTAGCTCATACCTATCTGTAACTACAATCCTAGTGGATCTAGCATTCTTCTCCAGCCTCAAGCACCTGACAGACAGTTGTGCATAAACATATATACACCCAGACACATAGATTAAAAATTAAATTTAAAAAAAGAAAAGAAAAACTGGTAGGAGAGATGAAAAGGGAGAAAAAGAGAGAGATGAAAGGAAGGAGAGAGGGGGGAAGAGAGAGAGGGAGGGAGAGAGAAGAAGAAGAAGAAGGAGAAGAAGGAGAAGAAGAAGAAGAAGAAGAAGAAGAAGAAGAAGAAGAAGAAGAAGAAGAAGAAGAAGAAGAAGAAGAAGAAGAAGAAGAAGAAGAAGAAGAAGAAGAAAAAGAAGAAGAAGAAGAAGAAGAAGAAGAAGAAGAAGAAGAAGAAGAAGAAGAAGAAGAAGAAGAAGAAGAAGAAGAAGAAGAGGAATATACTTATCCAAACAGTAATCTCTTTAGGAGCAGTAAAAATGAGGAAAGGTTCACATCTTGAACCTTGACATGAATTTGTAGGTTGTGTGACCTGGTAAATCACAAATAATTTTGTTTGGTCAGAACAAAAATGAATTTTCCCTGAAGAAATGTATTTTTAGCTCTGCCTCATAAAAACATCCATAGTTTTTCAAAAGCAATGATGTGTGCAGGGAAGACCATATGTAGGGAGAGCAGGGGAGAGAGAAGGGAGATTGGTGTTGAAGGATGCATCTCTAGGACGTACCAGAGACCTGGGATAAGGGATGCTTAAAAGAATCTATGGAGGCAACTGTTTAGGACCCCTAGCTGTAGAGGATATAGGTTCTGAAGAGGCCACTTCCTGTAGCCAGGCAGGACTCCCAGTGGAAGGAAAAGACATCAACCCACCCACAAAACTTTTGACCCAAAATGTGTCCTACCTACAAGATGTGCAGAGACAAAGATGGAACAGAGACTGAGGTAATGGCCAACCAATGATTGCCCCATATTGAGACCCATCCTATGGGCAAGAACCAATCCCTAACAATATTAATGATAGATACTCTGTTATACTTGTAGACAGCAACCTAGCATAACTGTCTTCTGAGTGGCTCCATTCAACAGCCAATGGAGAGAGATGCAGAGACTCACACCCAAACCTGATGGTGCTCAGGTTAGATTACAGAAGAGTTGAGAGAAAGATTAAGGGACCTGAAGGGGACAGGGACACCACAGGAAGACCAACTGAGTCAACAGTCTTAGATACTTGGTGGGCTTCTAGAGACTAAATCACCAACCAAAGAGTGAGCACAGGCTGGACCTAGGTCCCTGCACATATGTTGCAGATGGGCAGCTTGGTCTTCATGCAGTTCCCCCCAACAACTGAGTGGAGGCTATCCCTGAGTCTGTTGCCTGCCTGCCTGCCTGCCTGCCTGCCTGCCTGCCTGCCTGCCTGCCTGCCTGCCTGCCTATAGATCCTATACCCCTAAATGGACCACCTTGTCTGGACTCAGTGGGAGAGGGTGTGCCTAGTTTGTGTTGGATGGGGCTGTTAGTGTGGAGGGTGGCACTGAAAGGGGCTTTCCCTTCTCAAAAGAAAAGGGGAAGGTGGGCTGGGGGGAGGACTTGTGTGAAGGAGTACTGGGAGAAGAGGGGAGCTGATATTAGAATGTAAAGGAAGAAAGAGAAGAAAAGAGATGGGGAGGGAGGGAAAGTTTTGTGGGTAGGCACACACAAAAAAAGTGCAGACCAGACCTTAAAGAGTTTAGAGTTTAGAGACTAGCTACAGCAACTTTATCTCCTAGTTCTGGTGGGAAAGAAAGAAGAAGCCTGAGTTTGGGAGTGGTGTGGTTCTAGGGCCTCTCTCACCAACAACTCTTGTGGAGGTATCCCACAGCTGTCACTGGGGTGTTTGTTTAGTGACTCATTACTTCTAGGACCAGCCTTGTCTAGACTTGTGGGTTATCTGTCTTCAAACTCTTTTGCATATTTGGGATGCCAGATATAGGTGTATGTGTAAATTTCTTATGGAAGGCACAATGTATCTTGACTGTAAGCCATAGAGAAATCAAGCTGGAACTCATCCAGAAGCTGCATTCATCATGTTAGATGGCACCATTTGTGCTGCTGAAGTAGCAAAGGCATCAACAGTCTTACCCAGATGTCATCTCTATTGACTATAATACCAAACTGCCAGAGAAGATGGGCCCATTGGTACAGAAGTAGTACAACTATTATGGGGTAACAGATCACTCCGTGATTGTATTTGAGGTCCACTCCATAAGAGGGAATTCATGTCTAGTACTGTAAACCCAGCCAAAAACTTATAATTGAGGAAATCACAGGCCCTAGTGGGAAACCTACTATCGATGCTTAGATAAATTGACATAATAAAACTGCCTTCAAAATAACTGTTTATGCCCACAGACAAAACTCAGCTTTAATCAGAGAAGCTTCTTTGCAGTGAACATAAGCAAATGCAGAGACTCATGGCTGGATGAGACACTGAGAATAGGGCTCTGTCCTGAGCAAGACATTTATACTACCCACTTAAGGCTTAGGGAACATTGCAGAATAGGGGGAGTAAGATGCTCAAAGACAGAAGATAGGTGGAAGGGGTGCGAAATGCCATCCTCTAAGCACAACACAGCCATGGCCATCATGAACGCAAACCAGCTGTGCCCACACAAGCCAGGCATGCCCAACAATTGGCTGTGAATAAGAAGGGATTCACAGGGGCCTTACTTTACCACTTTCTACTTAACCATTCCAGGAGAAGGGGAGGCATTGTATCCAGTTGTGTCTCACTGGTGAGCCTCTAATGGAGAGCTCCAAACCCTTGGTCACACTGATGGCCCATGGCAAAAAATAAAGGAAAAGCCATGAATATGAGAAAAAGAATAGCTAATGGGCTGGAAACAAAACAGGAGGGATTAAAGAGTGTAACTGGAGTGCATTATATGTATATATGAACTCATCAACCTAGACTTCGATCAGTTTATGAATGGATTACAAAAATCTGCTCTAGATACACAATGGATAAAGAAAAGTGAAATTATGAGATTCCCACGTTATGGTTGGCTCTAGAATTAATCACTCTGAGTGAGGTCAGATCAGATCAAGAAAAGCAAATGCCACATGTCCCCTCTCCTGTGTGAAAGCTATATTTAAAGCTTCGGATGTGTGTGTTTGCACTGGGTGACACATCAAAGCCAGGACACTCATAAAGGACCATCAGGGGGATTTCAAGGAAAGAGGGATGGAAACCAAGTAATATGAAGAGAGGGAGAAGGATGGACCATGAAGGGTGACATGGGGTGGGGGCAGGGAGTGAAGAGAGAAGGCAGAGAGCTAGCTGATGCTAAAGACCTTTGAAAATGCTACATGGAGATCTATGGCTGTAGAAGCTTCCTAAATATATCTGTCATCATATATAAAAGTGGTTTAAGCTCGTCCAGGCCTCCTGGAGCTCCAGGGCACTAGAACACCAACCAAAAAGTACACATAGAAGGACCCACGGCTCTGGCTGCATGGGTGGCAGAGGATGGCCTTGTTGGACATCAGTGGGAGGAGCAGCCCTTGGGCCTGAGAGGGTTCAATGCCCCATTGTTGGGGAATGCCATGGCTGGAAGGCAGGAATGCACCCTCATAGAGGCGGGGGGAGGGGGAGGGGATAGGGCTTTTCTGGACGGAAGACCTGGAAAGTGGATAACATTTGAAATGTAAATAAAGAAAATATCCAATAAAAATACAACAAAGGGGGGAGGGGATTAAATTGGGTTACTCTGTAAAGGAAATAAGGGAGATCAATACCTCTCCAAGATATCCCAGAATAAGATGAAATGTCTAGTGCCTTGTATGAGTTGCCTATTTTTGTTGGCCCCTGAGATCCCATAGACCCTGTCTAAACATCACAAGCTGTTGCCATTCTTCTTGGTTACCTTCCAGGATTCTATTGCTCCATTGCTGAAGATACCATATACTTGGACCATGGAAGACAGAGAAATCAGGGTGATGTTGACCTGAGAGCTTTATCCCTATTGGCTAGATTTCATAGTATTTAAAGGTTCTATTTCAATATCATGGAAGGAAACTATTCAATAATCTGTAAACCCTGCAAACTACCATGATGATTGGCCCCGGTGAGATGTCCAAGAGTAAGACAAATGTTATGGGAGGAGTTAGTAACTACTTTCTCATTTACAGTCCTTGGAATTTGTGGTTGAATACATAAATGGAAAGTTTTAGAACATATCAGAGATAAGAAACTAAACAGTGACTGGACAGATTTACAAGGGTCCCTTTGAAATTTAAAAAAAAAATGCACAGTAACTAAATGGTTTGGTTTGGTTTGGTTTGGTTTGGTTTGATTTCTTAAGACTTGACATACTGATGTGTTTCTTCAAGAACTAAGTGTGTTTGTTCTGATTGGTGTCTAAACAAATTCTTTGTGGTTTCCCAGAACACCCAACCTACAAATCAATTTATGCTTCCCAGGAACCCATGCCAACAGCACTCTTCCTGTCTCCACCTCTTAGACCGTCCTCTCAGGCACCTCACTGGCACCTCTCTCTTTGGAAGCTCCTGCCTTCCTCTTGGACTTCCTCATGTGGTTTCCCCACCCCCTCAACCTAGCAGTCATTTCATCTGAGCCCAGTGTCCATGATCACAGGCAGTGTTAGCCTACCTCCCTTTTTCCAGTACTCCTGGAGCATCTATCTCATGCCCCTACTGTGAAGTGTATTACTTTGTTACTGTGCTTCTCACCACTGGCTGGATGAGGTTTTTTGTTTGTTTGTTTGGTTGGTTGGTTGGTTGGTTATTTTATTTTGTTGTTTTGTTTTGTTTTAATGGACATGTTTGTGCCTTACTTTTAAAGGTACTTAAATCTGGAAGCTTCTGGGGCTTTGGAAGTTCCCTGGGTGGCTTTGATTTGCAGCCAACAATGAGAAACATGGCTTTCAAAGCATTTGGTTCTACATCTAACCCTTGTTTCCACAAATACACTTAATATTTTGAGTCCAGATTACATGTGTCTTTTCTGTTTCTGTACCCACTATACAGCGTGCCTACCTGTTATAGAATAGATACTCCCGGACAGCTTGAGTGATTGCTTGGCAGATTTCCAGTGATGCTGGATAACACTCCTTCAGACAGAAAGGCAGAAAGCTGAAGTTTGTTCCTGGCTCTACAGCTAGTGAGCCATGACCCTCCCTGTATTTCATATTCCTTGTTTTAAAAATGAGGGTGATAAGGTTACCAAGGGTCTAGGATCTTAAATAAAAGACTAGATTAGAAACTTGGGTATTATTTTCAATATTTCAATAAGCCACTGCAAATTCTAAATTGCATACCAATTTTCATCTTATCACTGTATTTCCTATTATTAGTGGTTGGCAGTAGGTAGAAACAAAAGGGCACCTCAGTAGCGAAAGAGGTTAAGCCATTTCAATAAGATTCTATGGCTCTTCTTGCTCTGTGTTTATGATTCAGCTGTTTTAGAAAAGATCATAGTAAAGAATTTGGAGTTGGGCTAATCTGAGTTCAAATACCATCTTCACAACCTGCTAACTGGTACACTGAGCAAGGCACACTCATTCCTCTACATGGGAGATGGAAATATTAATAATGTTCATTGCATAGATTTGTAGTAAGGATGAATACATTGTATGTGGGAAGCCTTTACCAGCCATATTGCAGTTGTTAAATCAGTGAGTAATGAGGAGAGTGATGGAGAGAGAGAAACAACACTGAGAACTAGTCCAAGCTGCAAGAAATGTGTCTCTCAGGATTCAGGCAGCCTGCAGACTGGGGACAGTTCACAGCTGGCTCACGTTTGGGGAATAGCCTTTCAGCTTCAGAACACACAGCGTCTTCTTCTGTCAGTGTGGTGCAGCCTGCCACAGAGTGTGGCTCTCTGCAGGGAAGCACAGTTGCTCCCCAAGGCCAGCTTTCTCCATGTTTCTGTGCATCTGGATCATCCAGAAGCCTTTGCTAACATAGATGCCAATTCCCAGGGCCAGCTGCCAGATATTCTGGCTGAGTAGTTCAGGAAACCACATTTCTGCATTTTTAACAAGTCCACAAAAACTCACTGCTCTAAGGGAATTAATCTAGAAGAAAAACCCAAAGCCCAGTAGACAGTCAGACGGTGAGGTGATGGGGACATTCTCAGTGATTGTTGGGGTCATTGTGTTGAGAAAGGCATGTTTATGTGTGAGCATGTTTATGTGTGAGTGTGTGTGTGTGTGTGTGTGTGTGTGTGTGTGTGTGTGTGTGTAAGAGAGAGAAAGACAGAGTCAGACAGAGACAGAGACACATGAGATAGCAACAGGAATCAGATAGCAGACAATACGAAGAGATGAGGACCACTTGCTGGCTGTGCATGTGGCCAGACTGAGATGAGTCATGGAATGAGTGTGTCTGTCCTTAGAGGAAGTCAGTGCTCTCTTCCTGGGTATGACATGACCAAAGCTCCTTTTCTTTGTGGGAACCTAGGGATGGAGATAATCACACAAACAGCTTGTATCCCCATCTGGACAACCCAGAGAAGAGAGCTCAGTCACCATGAGGCCCCAGCTTTGAGTTCCTTGCAGACTGCCAGTGCTTCTGCACTAACATTTTTCTTCCATTACTGTCAGCTCAAGTGGAGTCACTTGCCCATTACTATAACGTTCAGGATACTGAGGGTGCTATTGATAACTGTGGCAGTGGCACTGTCCCCAAACCTACCACATGGCATCTGGATCACAACCTAGAGAAGAGAAATTTCATCCAGTTGGAGGCAGCCATTTTCAAAAACCTTGCTCCTCAGGAGTCCTTTCCCTTGTTTTGTCTGTTTTTGCCAAACTGCTGCTCATTCAAACTCTCCTCTGACAATGGAATTCCACCATCATGAGCAGGACAAGTACTCGATGCTTTGGCTGATTCTGCTTTGTCTGGCATAGAACTCATTTGCCTTCCTAAAACATTTTGTTGCAATTACTGTGGATGTGGGTAATGCTGAGAAAGAATAGCGCTTCCCCCTAGATACTAGACATTAGAGTTCTATATTCCTCATATCCACTCCTCTGAGCCACACTTGGGAAGGAAATGTCCCCGAATTGAAATAGAAAAGGAGTATTATGACTTCTTAACCTATTCTCAAACTGAGTCCTTATCTGAAATTGAATCCAACTTAAGAATCTTAAATATCAACAAAGAAACTCAGGGATAAGTGTTACTAATTCTGCATCCAAAGTCCCATTTCCATTTGCAGCGACACTGGAATAAAGCTATTATCAGTTTATGTCCAGACGGACAGTGCTCTGCATTACATAAAAGTGTGGCTCCCATGGTAAGGAGGGCATCTTCTCAAGCGCTGCTGCTTCCTCTCTGGCTTTCACATGAAACCCCTATTTTGCCCATCTCTTACATGCTCATTTGCCCAGGAGGCAGAGTTGCTAATCGGCTGTCTATTGCCTGAGTAAGGTGACCCCATTGGAAAGTAATGGACTGCTGTAAACACCGTGTCTTAACCTTGTGCAGCTGAGGAATGGCTGGCTGCCAGGGGCTGATCTGGTACTCCTCCCACTCCTTCTTTTTCCAAACTCAGGTATGGATCAAGACAACCAGGACCTCCACCATTAGCAAGAAGTATTTTGGCTCCCCTGTGTCCTTAAACCTAATACAATGTTCCAATTCAATAAGCAAAGGCACCTTGAAAGAGGAAGAAAGGGCGATAATGTTACAATTGGGAACTTGCTCTGATATTAATAAAACTGGCTAGTATTCCCCGCATGGCTACTGATCTTTGTAGATACAATTTTCTCAGAAAGAGTGGTGAGTTTTAGGATTCAGACATTAATTACTCTACCTTGAATCTTTATTAAAATTCTCTTACAGCATTTGAACATTTACAAAAAGTTACCTTGCAGCCCTTTCATATGCTGTCTGAGTTAAACCCACTCTACATTATAAGTAGTCTAAAATATTTTCCATCAGACAGGATTGCAAATATAAAAAGAAGGTGGTTCTCCATCTCCATTGAAGAACATTAGCTACGGCAGGATGGATCAGTAACCGCCATTCTGGAACACTCTGTGGTGAGGAGTAAGGCTCTAGTACATTCAAAGACTTCATCTAGGAAGTCACTGCCTTTGCCAACTTAGAAATGAGCTCTACCACTGAGTAGCATCCAACTGTTTGGGTCTCAGCATCTTCTCTGCATCCTGCCCAACTCAAGAACTTCTCCAATTTTGTCCTGTGCTCACTGGGGATTATAGGTTTTTAGCACATTAAAGATACAGGTAGGGTGTCACTAGGACTTGTAATTTTTCTTTTACATAAATAGTCTGAAGAAAATTAGCAAGATTTAAATTTTTGATAAATTATCTGGTAAGAAAACAGCTATATGAGATATAGATATATAATATTTTGTTAATATCTGAAATATTTTATAAGAAAACAAAGATCTTAGAAGTTGATTATAGAAATAAAAACAGAATAAAACTAATTATCTTGGAATAAATTTAATTACTTTAAACTGGGTTTGTATAAGCTCATATTGAGAGTTTCTCAGTATTTATTCCAAGTAGATTATATTCATATTTAGAATCAAAATGGTCTTTTCTGCGCACGTGTGCATACATGCATGCATGTATGTGTGTTTGTGTGTGTGTGTATGTGTGCCTGTGTCTGTGTGTTTCTTCTCTTGTCTTCTAGCTAACAGCTCCTTTTACGATGCCAAGGTTTCATAGATTTGAACTTGGTAATTAAATCACTCATTCCTTCCTTTCCTCTTGTGTAACCAGTGCAGATTCTACTCATTGTAGGCTACAATGGTGGATTTTAACATCACTCTTTTTTTTTTTAACTTGTTTTTTGTTTTTGTTTTTGTTTTTTTTGAGATAGGGTTTCTCTGTGTAGCCCTTGCTGTCCTGGAACTCACTCTGTAGACCAGGCTGGTCTCAAGCTCAGAAATCTGCCTGCCTCTGCCTCCTAAGTTCTGGGACTAAAGGCATGCGCCACCACTGCCTGGCTTAACATCACTCTTAACTGTCCTTCTTCCACCAGAAACCCACATCTGAGCTAATCTGGCTAGGTGGAGATTGATGTTCTCTGTATAGCTTGCTATGGAAACTTTAGATTTTTAACTTGTGGGCCATAATTACCTGAATGAAGGGTTGAGGAAGAACTTGTTGACAGTAAAGGATTCCTGAACTTTATCAGCCAAAAATTAACTCAGAATTAAGCTCAAAATGAATCCGTCATGTTTCTCGCAGCATTTGCCCATGCTGTGTTTATTTCTTGGCTTCATTATCACCTTGATTGTGAACCCCTAACCTGCACACTCAGTACTGCACATACATGGCTTCATATCACACCATGCCAATGCACATCACTGAAGTACCTTGACTCAGATGCAGGGCTATGTATGTGACAAATACCAGCATTTTATTGTGCATATACAATGTTCTCCTCTTGTAGAGAAACATGGTTTAATAGCAGAAAACAAAGATTTAATAATGTGTATTATCCTTCCTCCGAGTGTAGGTATCAAATCGGTATATCTTGGATTGGATTGCTTGAATCTTTGATCTTTCTAAATTGCTATGCGAGTTTTCTGACTTAAGTTTTACATACCTCTCCCCCCCCCAAAAAAAAAAAAAACTTTAAATTGATTTTAGCTTGGGATTAGGACAGAATTTCCAACAATTTTTTGAAGTGGCTCAAAATATACTTCTGTCGTTCTGTAATGCATATTTATATAGAGCAGCAGTCTTGGCATTAATTATTATAGAACAAAACATGAATCAACTGAAAAATGTTGAAGCAGCTCTGTGTTTTACACTTGGAAATGTTCAGCCAAGATCTAATTCTTTTTTGTAAAAATCAAAACAATGGCCGGGCGTGGTGTCACACACCTTTAATCCCAGCACTCAGGAGGCAGAGGCAGGCAGATTTCTGAGTTTGAGGCCAGCCTGGTCTACAAAGTGAGTTCCAGGACAGCCAGGGCTATACAGAGAAACCCTGTCTCGAAAAACAAAACAAAACAAACAAACAAACAAACAAAAAAACAATGAGGACATCCATCTCATTGTGTGAAAATTCACTTTAGTCTCCAAAATAAAATTGTATGTAAATAAAAAATTGTTTTGAAATAAATTTGATTTATTATCAGTAAATGTCTGATCTATGCACCTGTTTAGTGGCATCTAAAAATTTCTTCAGCAAAAAGGACTGCTAGTCAAAAAAGGGGTGGTGGTGGAGGAAGGAAGGAAGGAAGGAAGGAAGGAAGGAAGGAAGGAAGGAAGGAAGATTGAGAAGCCTTTTTTTCTAGGCATAATATTTCAGAGAGAAAGTTCACATACTGCATATGTTGGAGAGGAGTGTTTGGTTCTTCAGTTTTAGGGGGGTGTGGCTAGCTAGGACTGGAGAGACTGCTTATTCAGGAAAGTGCTTGCCAAGCAGTCTTGAGGATTTGAGTTTGAGCACCACATGTCAGAATTAAAGGCCAGGCTTGGTAATGCATCCCTGAAATCCCAGGGCTAGGAAAGCAGAGACAGGCGGATCCCTGGGCCTTGCTGGCCAGCCAGCCTATCTATCCTACTGAGTGAGCTGCAGCCCAATGAGAAACCCTGTCTGAGAAGACAAGGTGAACCTGGCCTCCACGGCATGCACCCCTACATACACATGAAAACACTCACATGCGTACATATATGTATATGCGCAGGTACACAAAAGACCAGGTTATTGTATTGTCTCCTCTAAGGTATATGCCCATAGTAAAGTGTTGTCTTTTCTAAGGTATATTCCCATAGTTGATTGAAATAAGGGAGGACAACTGAGTATTGCATGCACACATAATGATCGTTTTAGCATTAAAAAAATGGTTC
Organism: Mus minutoides; assembly: GCA_902729485.2. NCBI lineage: Eukaryota > Metazoa > Chordata > Mammalia > Rodentia > Muridae > Mus > Mus minutoides. Next base: position 119,812 of record LR751614.1, on the reverse strand, counting down.
TAGTTTATCAGCCATCCCCTTCTTCACACCTGCTCATGCCCTAGCTTTCCTGTCACCTCAACAACAAAGGACATCTTGGCTTTTGTATAAAATGTACTCCCACCCCATCCTCCTACTGATTTTGCTCATGTGGCTTGCTTTGTTTTCCTGCCTAGTAGACCCTACCACTATAACCAAGGACTTCAGCCAGCTCTGCCTGCACTAATCCCTTCCTCCAGCTGGGTGGAGAGCTTGGGTGTGAGTATTGTGGTTCCCATGTGCCACCTGCTGGTCTCCTGTGTCACTACCTCCAAAGTGCCGCCATAGTGCCATGTTGTGGCTGAAGAGAGGCAAGGAGGAGCCCTTCACAGAAAAACACAAATAGACCCCACCCAGAGTCTTGTATGGAGGTTGGTCAACCTGTTCTCACTGTGACTTGATAGTAGAAATGGAGAAAGAAGTGCCCCAAACGTGTAACCCGTGTTTAAACATTCTTAATCCTCAAAGCATCTCTAATCACACATCCCCCTAATCCACAAGACGATGCCCAAAAAAGAGAAAGCAAGAACAAATTCTGTATTCCTATCATAGCTTATGTTTGTGTCTGATGAACAGCCCAAGTAAGTAAGGATTGAGAGTCTTTCTGAGCCTATATCTGTCTCTCTCAAATGAACTAGAGGAGATGGGGGGTGGGGAGCTGAGAAAAACGCACATTCACCAAAATTATTACTTAATATAAATTTAATTATCCCTATTTTAAATGTTGAGCTTTTTTTTCTATCATTTAAACTAGCCTGTCTAGAATTTTTATGGAGCAATAAACTAAACTAGAAAACTCATTGATTATACATTTATTAAGAGTCAGATGAAATCTCTAAGATATAAGGAAACTATCTAGCCATAAGAAAATCAAGCCAATGGCAACAACTCGGCTCAAAGCCACGACCCAGTGAGGTTGCTTAGAGATCTCCTGAGTCTGACTGCTGACCTCTCCCTTACCAGGCTCCCGCACTAACCGTCAGCATCTATGACTCTACACTGATGCCTGTGTTTCCTCCTGGGGAGTCTTCATTGTGATCATCCCTAACCTCATTCCTGAATTTCTAGGTGTGTGTTTATGTCTTGCTTTAAGAAGTATTTATTTATTTATTTCACACTATGATATATTTCAAACATTGTTTTATGTAAAATACCTTCTCTGCATGTCAAAGAGAAATAAATGAGTATGTTTCATTCCTTCCTCAAAAGTCAAAGGATCTACTCAGAAATACTGTCTTTCCCCAGCATCCTCCCACCTGGACCCACGCCAAATTCCCCCTGCTGAGACACAGGTCTCAGTGAGGTATAAAATCACAGCTCCCTGCCCCATACCCAGTTTTAAAATTCTAAATAAGATTTAACTAAGTCAGCTTTTTTTTTTCTTAGCACTATACTCCTGGGTTACTCCAAGGGCATTGGTAATTGGAAATTGGTATTCCCACAGCATCTTAGTTTCTCTGTATTTAAAGTGGGGATGCACATCAGTATGTTGAGAGAATTACATAACTGGAGTGTGATAGATAAACACTAATAATGGATTACCTCTTTTGAGATGTGATATTTTATCCCCATGTCATTGACAAGGGCAAATGTACTCCAGTGAGCTAAAGCACTTTAGCATCCATCCTTTCAGCATAAGTAAACACTCCGTGCCAACCAATAAGCATGAGGTAGGAACTCAGGATTAAATAGGCATACAGTCCCTAGCTTTACCATTCCATAGGCTGATCAGGACCAGAAAGATAAGCTGTAAAATTCTGAAGATACTCGGTTGATTTCTTTAAAAAAAAAAAAAAAAAAAAAAAAAAAAAGGTAGTGTGACATGGCAGTGCAAACAGCGTTCTCCTCACAACTATGATGCAACGAGCTCTGCCCAAATCGTGTGATTCTAACCTTAGTGTGAAGGAAGCACAGAGCCAATCAAGCGGGATCTCCTAGAAGACAGTGGAAAGTCTTTGGTGTAGGTGGTCATGGGTTCTCAAGATAAAAGCTATTTCAGGGGCAGTCTCTAGCTAAAAAAGGGAACCACAGAATTCTACTGCTCAAAAGAGGTCTTTAAGAAGACATGTCCCAGATAGGTGTGACGAGGCACACAATTATTTAATCCCAGAACCAGAGAGGTAAAAGTATGCAAGTCTCTGTGAATTCAATGCCAGCTTGGTCTATATAGCGAGTTCCAGGCCACTCAGTCATACAAAGTAAGATCCTACCTCAAAAATGTGGGGGGGGGGGATGACAGACAGAGGGGGGGGTTCCATTTTCAGATGAGGACTCAAGGCTCTGGTTGGTGAATTCCTACCTGTAAGAAGACAGGTGATCCTATTCATCACAGGAGGGCTCAATGTGAAGATTCCTTACCACAAACCCTCCAACCTCCAAACCCAAATATAAGAGAGGAAATAGAATCAACTGGTTATACATTCAGAAGCTGAAGTGAGTAAGTAGCTTTTAAACATCTCAGAGTTAATCCATATCCTAGCTTTAGTTGACTACAACACAGCCTGAAGTCACCTAAGAGAAATACCTTGATAATTAGTTAACCCAGAAGGGACCAGTTTCCTGTTGGCAGTACCATTACTTGGACCAATAGTCCTTGGTGAAAAAAAATAATAATAATAACTAAGGACGAGCCAGTGTGGGAGCCCGCAAACTTTCTCTGTGGTTCCTGATATAGATTCTTGCCCTGACTTCCCTCAATGGTTTGTGACCTGGACGTATCAGCCAACTAGGACTCACCTCCTCATGTGAAGTGTTTGGCACAGGACTTGGCACCTGGTGCGTGCTTACCAAAAAGGAAAAAGGAGATCGCGGCTTGGAGAACATGGAAATCAACTCTCCAATGTGTCTCCCTCCGGTTCCACATTTTCCAGGGCAACCTATTTCTGCCTGGTCAGGTGGCTTCCCCTGTTGCACAGGAAAGAACTGGTAGGATCAGGAAATGAGCTCTGGACGCCTTCTGAGAGGTTCTTCCTCTAGCGTGGACTTTGTCAGGCCCCTGCTCCCCCCAACCCCCTAGAACTTTGCTTCCAAGTGTGAAAATTCATTTCTCAACCCTCAGTCGGTGGGCGGGGTTTGTGGAGAGAGGAAAGGTCATGAGTGGAAAGGCAATTGCTCTGGTCTCAGGGTTGACAGCTCCCAATCCCGCGGGGCTTCAACTGCTTTCAGATTTATAGCCCCATAACGGTAGAAATCTGCCTCCTGGTTAAAGCCAGCGCTGCCTTGGGCCCAGGGAGCTCCTGGGTGAGGCTCGTTGTGAGCTTCTTTATATCTCTAATGCCATGTTCCCTAAATCTGTGATATTAAAATGATGAGAAAGCCAGTGGAGGGTGATTCATGCCCCGGTGACACCGACAATGAAATTCACTGAAATCAAATTTCTCCTAAGCCTGACAACAACATCGGGCCAGTGCCTTCCTCAGCAGCGAGCCTGGATTTGTTTGCTTTCTGCAACAATTTTTCTTTTTAATGTCATTATTTTTATTAGTTGGCCTAATGTTTTTATAATGTGCTTACAGTGCAGGCTCCAATCCTGCAAGCTCTCTGGGGACGTGGTGGCTCACGCTTAGTAACCCCAGAGACTGAGGTTTTGCACAAACCCCAGACACCGGAAGAAAGCAGTCTCCACTCTTTCCTTCTCCAGTCCCGACCTGACAAGAAACCAATGATAAACAGATAGGAGCCTGAAATTGTTTCGGCCCCTTAGAGCAAAGCTCTGACATTAACTAATGGCTCCAACAAGCCCTCCTCTTTGCCTGATGCCCATCTTCCAGTTATTAATAGATGCCTCTGGTTGCTTATATCATTATTTCTGTCTGTTCTGGCTCCAACACCCACCATCTGCCCTAACATAATATCCCATCCTTATTTATTTCATAAGTGTGAAGCATGAATAAATGATACCCTACCTCCATTGTGGAAGGTTAATCATTTATAAAAATAATGTAGACCTGATATATTTTCAAGTGAACAACATAAATTGAAGAATTATGGTTTGGACATATCAATTAAAAATTTTTTTCAACAAAAATGTTACAAGCATGTGTTTGGTTTGACATATTTGTCTTGACTGACAAGATGAGACGCAGGTTGCCTACTTTGGGTGAACTAAAAGGCAGACTACTGATTTTCCAAGTAAATCTATGATGTTTAATTTACTTTTATTATAATGGTTATATTTAAAGAGAAATTTGATCATTTTCAATTAATCAACATAAGTGATATGTGCTTTTATTTGTATTTTAAATGTGACAAAAGAAAATAGTCCTGCCAACGAGGTTGTGCCTACTTGGGGCTGAGTGATGGCTACTGTGCCTCTATTCCTGCACACACATCAGCATCCCCGTTTGGTTGCCTCATATTGAGGCCATCATCAACAAAAGTCCCCAGAGTTTCCTTTAGAAGGACCAGAAGGATCAGCCTCTTTCTCTCACCCTAGTGTGCTCTCATGGAAGCCAGAGGTGAATGTCTTTCTCTACTGACCTTCACCATATTCCAAGTCCAGCTCTCTCACTGAACTTGAACAAGAACATTGAGGTTTTCAGCAAGGCTGGAGGCTAGCAAGCTCCAGCAATCCAGTTGTCTCTGTCTCCCACCCCCTCAGCAACACTGGGGGTACAAACATGCACAGCTACACCCCACTTCATCTTAGATACCTCTGAGGCAGACTTTTATTTTCCCCAAGGGCAGGACCTCAAGTTTCTTAATTACATTTTCTTCCTGCTGGTTTTGGATTTTTCTTCTATTTATCAAGATCTTTTAAAAATCTGTTTCTTTTATCTAGCCTATTAGCTGTCTTGACCAACTTTATGCCAACAGCAGATTTGATCATCAGCTCTTTTATGTCTTGATCTAAGTCCTTGACAAAGTTGTTCATCGGGGCAGAGTCCAGGATGCGGGTCTTGCCCATTTTAGAGAAAAATAAATGTTTTTATTTGTCAGTGTATGCATTGTATGTAACACTCCCAATAAGCAAGATCTATCTCGACTGAGAAAATCAATAACCATCAGCGTGACTGGACTTAGTGATGATAACAATAAGCAATGATCACAGTCCAACCTGTGCCAATATAACAGCACAGCAGGGCAGGACAGCCACAGAGCATATGGCTGCATCCACCTCTGTGCTAAGGATCCAGATGGGAGAGGGAGGTGGGCTGGGGCGGAGTGAGCAGACAGGGCTGAGGGAAGGAGCAGCACATAAATGAAAAGCAGACAGAGGAGAGTCTGGGGACAACGTTTCTAAATCAGTCTCTAGGACTTCGAGGTCAATGGGCACGTAGCAACTGCTGACAGCGTGCATCCAAGACCACACAACAGCAACACAAATGCTTCTGTTGCACGCAGAGCTGTGGCCTTTGCTTTTTGATGTGCCTACTCAAACAACTTCTTTACAGCCTTTGTCAGGGGTGTGTGGGAATCTTTTTCTTCCTATTCTGCCACTGAGCCAGTGGCCTGTGCCACCCTAATCCTCCTGTTCAGCTTCCCAGAGACTGCCACTCCTGACTCCTACATTTCTCTGCATTCACGAATGAATATTCATCTAGGTGAAAACAGAGGCACCCTCCTGCATAGTGCTTTCCTGAGGATGGGGGTCTAGATTGAAGCAACCTGGGACTCTCTGTGCTGCAGTCTCACCAAATAAAAAGACAGTATCATCATTTCAGTATTTTTGTAAGACTAAGTGAAATAGCACACGGCAACAAGGTAGAGAATAACTACCGGTGGAATCAGAATTGAACCTCTAGGAGACACAGGGGAAGCTTACTTTCAATACTCTGATTTCCTTAGTCTGTGAACACAGGTAGGATTCAGAGGGCAGTTGTCAGTTCTCAGTGTTTGGCCGTTACTCTTCTTCCCTGAAATGCATGGACCCTTTGCAAGACTCCACCATTTATCTTCATTCATTCACCCAGCGTTTGTTGAGTATGAGCCTCTATCAACTCTGGCTTGGGTCTCAGACATACATGATGACTAAGGCAAGATCCTGGCATTTAAGTAGCTTGTGATCTAGCACCCATCACCACAGAGAGAGAGAGAGACAGACAGAGACAGAGACAGAGAGAGACAGAAAGAGACAGCGAGACAGAGAGAGAGAGACACACAGAGAGAAACAGAGAGACAAACAAGCAGAAACAGAGAGACAGAGAGAGACAAACAGAGAGACAGAAAGAAACAGAGAGACAGAGAGAGACAAAAAAGAGAGAGATCGAGAACCAAAGAGACAGAGAAATGGAGAGACAGAAAGAAATGGAGTTACAGAGAGGTAGAAAGAGAGACAGAGACAACACAGCAGCAGTAAAAGCCCACATATTGGACTCTTACAACATGCAATATACCCTACTGCTTTCTCCTCTTTTTAAAAATTTTAATTGGCTTCACCAACCACTAATAGGATGTTGAATTGCAGTTTTAAAATTCCACTCCAGAGCCGGACATCTGTGCCAAGTTCTATTACCAATGTTTATTAGACTGCTTTGGGAATGGCAAACGAAAAGCTCCAGGACCTGCCTTGAAAGCCTGAAGCTTCCAGGACAATGAAATCTGCCAGGGCACATCATGTTCCTGAAAGGGGACACAGCATGGGCAAGCTCATGGAGACATGAAAATGACGGTGTTTAGGGAACTATACGGCCTTTTGAATGGACAGAACACTAGGGAACTTTGTGGCAATGGAGGAAGTATGAGGCTTTGGAAATAAATAGAGATTTTATTTATAAGTAAAAATTATAAAAAGCAATTGCCGAATATAATGGAAAGGAGTTTTGTTGCCAAGTAGGAAATGAAAGATAAGATTCCAAGGAAAGAAGAAACTGGCTAAGTCTTCTTCGTGTTGAATGTGTGGATGTGTGCATATGCATGAATGTGTGTGTGTGTGTGTGTGTGTGTGTGTGTGTGTATGTGTGTGTGTTGGAAGAGTGCATGTGCCAAAGGTTCATGTCAAGTGACTTCCTCTATCACTCTTATTTTTGCAGACAGGGTCTCTCACTAAACCTGGAGTTCACTGGAATCTTATTTCCCAACTACTACCTTCTAGGGGTAGAGTTATAGATGTAAGCTACTGCACCCCGAGTCACCTGCTGCTTGAGACTCGGGTTCTCAGGTTTACACAGCCAACACTTTACAGACACAGCCACCTCTCCAGCCCTCGTGGGATATGCTTTCTTAAAGCAAAGTGATTATAAATATCCATACCTACATTTTAAAAGTAAAATTATCCTGACTATAGCTAGCTGATCAGTTGCCCAAGGTAGATATATGGGTTTTGGTAAACACTGGTTGGGTAGAGGTGTTTTCAGCTGGGTGCTGGAATACCCAAAAGTGCTTTCAGCAGGGTCATGTCTGCATCACTGACAGCAGGCTCCACAGACCAGCCAATCATAAGAAGAGTTTGAACACTAAGGGAGACAAGGAAACCAGGTAAGACTTAAAGCAGAAGATGCCGGATGGGTACAATGTGTAGAACACCCAGTTGGAGCATCAGCATCACAGTACCCCAGCAGGTGGATCTGAAAGAAGCCCTGAAGAACGTAACCTAGAGAAGTGTCCAGTGTTACAAGCTGGTGAGTGGTGGCAGTGGCCAATAACAAAGCAGGACCCAGGAGGGTAAAAAGACGGATTAGTAAATACAGGGATGGGGAATCAACATGAGCCAGGAACTAAATGTAAGGAAGGAGAGGGCTGTAATCCCAGGATGCTGCCTCAGATTCTTAATTTGTACATCGGGGAGGACTGTAAAGCCCTGCAATGAACAGATCTGGCATGACTTGAGAGAGGACAGGATAAGCTAGTCAGCACAAAGACTCAGCACTGATCCTAGACTGCCTTCCCATGCATTGTGGCCAAAAATATACACCCAGGAATTACAGCTACTCCCTTTTCCTGGAGACCCGAGAAACCACTGTCAGATTCCCACAGTCAGCCATAAAACCAAATATACAGTAAAAGCATAATGAAGAATTTGTCAAGTTTGACTCCAGAAACATCATTATCTCTCTAGTCATAGGAGAACCTAGAGTGGGGTCTAAGCACTGAATCATCTTTTTCTAGGGGCTTGGGGGATCATATCCACAAAGGTAAAATTGTATCTCTGAAAAAGATACATCCAAGTCTTAATCCCTAGTACCTGTGGAAAGACCTTTAAAAGTAAGGTCTTTTAGACCAGTGATTAAAGGTAAGCGATATATCTTGGATTTAGGAAGGAACTTAAATCTATGGCTGGTGCCTTCACAAGAGAAAGAGAGGGAAATTCAAGACACACAGACACAGAGACCCAGACTGACAACATCCAGGAACAGATGGAGACAGAGATCAGCTGTGCAGCTGCAAGGCCGGCACAGCAGGTGGTTAGAGCAGCTGCCAGATGCTGGAGCAGACCATGGGGCAATTAACCTCCTGGGCTTCCAGGACCCAAGCCTGCAGGCACTTAAGCTGAAACTCCTTGCCCCCAGAAGTGGAATAGCACAACTTTAAGTTGTTTAAGGTTACCACGCACAGTAGAAAATGGCAACAGGATCTCATTTTTCTAGGCTGTTTCTGGGCTGTTTGGGTAAAGGAGGCCAATGACACCTCAGAGTGGTAATTGTTCTCTGGGTAGTCGCCTCTTCTTTCCGAGACATTTTCCCTAGAAGAGGCATTGCTTCAATCAGGTCTTTGTTTTTCTTCATTTTATTTAATCATTCAGCAGCAGCACATTTTTCTTCCCAGTTCAGTTTTCTTTCAGAGCTCAGGATAATACCTCTGTTAGCAGGTCTTTACTGTGATAGACTGAATGCCAAAGGCACTTGCAAGTCCCAAATGGAACGAGGACCAGGAAACACATTTTTGTCGACATTTAGTAAAATGCTGGGAGCCTTCTTAGCGCTCCTTTGTCACACTTCGCCAAGGGGCTCTGGTGACAGGTCTGATCCATCCCAAATTTGACCTCCCGTAGGTCATGGCAGCTGCTACCTCCTTTCTACGTTCTTTGGAGAATTCTCCTGGAAAAAGATCCTGACCTAAAACCTTTGCCTGCCCAGAGAATTCCAGAGAAATAACTCTTAGATTTCAGAAACCATCAAAAAATAGCTTCTTAAGGAGAGGTTGGGTAGCCTTGCCAGGCATTCGCTGCAACCCCAGCACTCCAAAGACTAAAGGAGGCAGAGGAATCTTGAGCTTGAGCTCCAGAGACCTTGCTTTAGATAAAATAAGAGATCAATACGCTAAAGGTTTTGGCTGCACCTGTCATGACCTAAGGAAGCCGGAGTCTCTGTCACTTGTAAACCGAACCCTACACACCTGATTCTGTAGTGGGGCATTTAAGCAAAAATTGCTGTGTGCGGTGAGACTAAAAGCTCTCTCCTTTCCTGGGCACTGAGAAGAAAATGAATTGAACGGACATAACCTGATGTCTGCATGGCCTTGAGCTAATCGCTCCACCTCTTTCTGGCCTTTAAGAGGGATGGTGAAGAGACATGTGTGAATAAATTCATCAGGATTGAAAGGGACTTTAAAGGCCTGTGTAGATGATAGGCGTTTCTGTGAGACCCATGGGAACCTGAAGTAAAGCAAGGAGCCAGCTCCAAATTGGGGATTATCACCACGGAAGAACGTAAGCACCGCAGGATGTGAAAGAGCTGCTCGCATCGCTCGCCAGCTCGAGAGATGAGAAACTTCAAATGTGGCTTCAGTTTGAAACCCCCTGTGAGCCCAGATGCTCTCTGAGTGGCTACACTTCAGCTAACGCCTGCACATTTAAACAAAAGCAAAAAAAAGATGGAAGCAAGCTGGAACTGGAGAAGAAGCAGGTGCGTAAAACAAATGCTGTCGGCATATGTGTGAGCACAGACAGCTCATTGTGCCACCTAAGTCATGTGATTAGCATTTGCAGACTCACACGCGCGCATATAACTGTAAAATAAAACCTCTTGAACCCACCTGTCTTTAACATTAGACTCATTAGGAAGAGAAACTCTTTATCAAACCACTAGTCTGTGTATAGGGAAGCCCCTGCCAACCCCCGGCCCCCCAGGGAAAGCAGACTTGTTTTCTATGCCTGGGTGAATGGACTCCTGGCTTTACAGTAGCCTAGGGCAGCTGCTGATCCTTAAGTTACGAGTAAAATGTGGTGTTAATTCAGCCCTTTATAAAGTAATTCAAATTAAGCTATTAAGATGGGGCTGTAATGTGTCCTACAGGAATGAAAGCTATCTTGACAGTAACAACAACAAAAATAAACAATTTCCCCCCAATTTAAACAACTCCTGGCTTTAGTAATTATAGGGGAAAAACGGCTTTAAAGGTTGAAAACATATCCACACAAAAGCTTTTCGCATTCCAGACCCAAGTTAGTTATTGTTTGTCTGTCTGAATAGCACTTGAGAGCTTCTGGCATTGCACAGTGGGAACAGCGTTTTCCTGGACTGGCATCCCCTCTGACGCAGTAGCGATGCATGGGGAAGCGATAGTGACTACAGAGTCCATGGCCTCCTGTGAGCTTAGACACCAAAGCAGAAAGAAAGGTGAGGGACTCCTTATTCCCAAATATTTTAGTGAAAGGAAGTGTCTGCTCTTTATAGTCCTGTGCCTCTCTTGATAATAATTCTTATCCAACCAAATAGCCATTTATGGCCAAAGACATAGTTGGGATTGCTGGGATAGAAGCATTTCTGTATCAGTGTAAACTATCGAGTTCTCATGGTTCATGGAGGAATCACAGCTGCCTCCACATCACTTGCTCTTTCCACTCCTATACAATTACATACATGCTGCAAACATGATGTCCAAGGATCCAGTGAACCAACCCTGTTTACAGGCGTAGGTTTTGCATGTTTTTTGTTTTGCTTTGTTTTGTTTTGTTTTGTTTTTCGAGACAGAGTTTCTCTGTATAGCCCTGGCTGTCCTGGAACTCACATGGCTGCACTACCATCCCAGTACTTGGAAAGCAGAGACAAAGGGATAGAGAACAGGAAATCAAGACCACTTTGGCTACATTTTGAGGTCAAGGCCTGGACTATCTGAGATCCTACCTATTTCAAATAGATGATAGATAGATAGATAGATAGATAGATAGATAGATAGATGAAAGATACATGATTGATAGATGAAAGATAGATGATAGATAGATGACAGATAGATGATAGATGAAAGATACTAGATGATTGATAGATGAAAATAGATGATCGATAGATAGATAGATAGATAGATAGATGAAAGATACATAGATATAGATAGATGAAAGATACATAGATAGATAGATAGATAGATAGATGATAGATAGATAGATGATAGATAGATAGATGATAGATAGATAGATAGATAGATAGATAGATAGATGATACTATAGTGCTGGAAGGTGACATATAGGCTACTGGAGGATAAAAATGACCACTGTGGATGCTGTGCAATGCCAACCCTCCAAGCAAGATTTGCTATCTGAGCTAACAGTGGCAGAACTAGAGTAAGCACTTTCTTACTGGGTTTGAGAACTGCTCCATAGAGAATACATGCCTAATATATTAACCTAGTCAAGAAGCCTGTGGCTGGGAAGGTCACAGGCCAGAGAGGAGATTCTACTTTTATTGGTTTGTTGAATGGACTTACAACCAGCCTGCCCTTTACATGTGTATGTGTATATGCACATACCAGCACTGCCCTCAGCCTCGAACACAGAAGCTTTGTTGTAGTGGACAGAATTGAGTACAGAAATTCAGAGCAGGTTAATGCATGGAGACTAAGTGACTGGTAAGTGCTCAGTCCTAAATAGGAAATGGCTATCGCCCCCTCCCAGACCATAGTAGAAGAGGGTAGAAAAAGAACATAAGAGTTGGAAGATAGGATGGGTGCTAAGAAATCCTGTCTCCTACTTCTAGGCACTGAAATTAAGAGTACACAGCAACTGTGTATACCTCACAAGATCTATACAAACTGGACCCTTTAAACACTCTATCATGGTTATGGGGGGGGGGCACACGAAGCCCCCACTGTAGGGAGAGGAAGAAATAATAGTATTGATGTGGGTACAGCCACAACAAGAACCTCAATACCTCAGTCCCATGGGAGTGGTGAAGCCTTCCCTGGGCAAGGATTTGATGGATGAAAAGCCTTCCTTAGGGGTGCCAGTGTAAATAATTGGCAAATGTGTACAAAAACTAGTTCTTGCAGCTTTCTCCTCCTGGTATTTATAATCTGAGACAGTAGGCCTACAGGGACCTCCTCCTGAGAGAAGCTAACACCTCCCCTGTGCTGGACATAATAATCATAATGAGCTTTTGGGTTGCTGTGGCCATTTGTATAATTCCATCAGAGTGTTCATGTCCAACCTGACCTCTGCCTCTCTGCCCATGTGTCTGTGTGTCTGGCCCTTGCTCACTCCCTTGCCGCTCCTCATCAGGGTTTCAGGACCAAGTCATGAGTATTGCAGTACCCTACCATACCAGGGATAATGAGTCATTTTCTTCAGTGGTGTAACTACTGGTAAGTTGCCCATGGTCCAGTGAATAGCTTCCTCCGTATGCTCATGCGAGCAACTCCGAATTTTAAAAAGAGACATGATAACAAGATGGTATGTATGTGTATATGCACAGACCAGCACTGAACATCCCTTCAGCTCCTTCAGTTTTTCCCCTAATTCCTTTGTAGAGCTCTCTGACTTTAGCATAATGGTTGAGTGAAAGTATCTTTTTTCCTTGAGGAAAAAAGTTTGCAGAGGTTGAGGGGGGAATACGAGAGGGGAATGAAGGAATGAATATGATTATAGTACATTGTATAAATGTGTGAACTTGTCAAAACGAGGCTAAGTAAAAATAATTAAAACTTCAAAAACCCTAAAAAGTAGCCTCCAGGTTCAGGGACTGACTCTGCTGTAAGCGTTTGGCATCTTTACAACCTTCTTGGACACAAAATGTTTTTAGTATTCTCTTCACGACTGAAAAAAAAAAAAAAGAGGCTAATGTGACAAGTCTCTTGAATAAAATTGCCCTGCTACATCCTTCCTAACCCTTTTAAAATTAATTCTACTTATTTACATTCCAACCATTGCGCCCCAGTTCCTCACCCCATTCCCCCTCCTCCCAGCCCCATCCCTCTTCCCTGGGGCTTCAAGTCTCTTGAGGATTAGGCAAAACTTCTCCCACTGAGGTCACACCAGGCAGTCCTGTGCTATATATGTGCGGGGGGGGGGGGGGGGGGGGGGGGGGGGGGGGGGGGGGGGGGGGGGGACCTTGGACCAGCCTGTGTATGCTGCCTGGTTGGTGGCTCAGTCTCTCAGATCTCCCAGGAGTCCAGGTGAGTTGAGACTGCTGGCCTTCCTGTGGGGTCATCCTCCCTTTCAGCTCCTTCAGTCTTTCCCCTAATTCCTTCGTAGAGGTCTCTGACTTTAGCATAATGGTTGAGTGAAAGAATCTGCAACTGTTTCAGCTGCTGGTAGGGCCTCTCAGAGGGCAGCCATGCTAGTCTTCTGTCTGTAAGCACAACATAGCATCAGTAATAGAGTCAGGCCTTGGTGCACCCCTCCCCATGAGATGGATTCCAAGGTGGACCTGTCACTGGCTGTTCTTTCCTTCAGTCTCTTCTCCATTTTTATACCTGCAGTTCTTTTAGACAGGAGCAATTCTAGTTCAGAAATTTTGACTGCATAACAAGTTCCAGACTAGCCTATGCCACATAACAAACATAGATGAGATGCAGCTTGTTTAAAGAGAAACAAGCTCTTAGCAAAAGAATTCAAGTGAGCTGGGGCTGCTATTTGCCAGTTCTAGACAGAAGCTAGCTTCTGGAGTCTGCCCACATTATAAAACACAGAAAATATAAGTTACATATGAAGAATATATTCAGCTTCACTGTTTTATCACTTAGGAAATGGTGCAGTAATTACCAGGCAGTATACGAGTGATCATGCGCCTTTGTGTTGAGTCTTTTTGAAAGCACTTCTATTTAGGAAAGAGTCTGGTAAATGCGACACCACCTGTCCACCATATGCGGGCAGCCAACATTCCTCCTCTGGAGAAAAAGTTGAAAATGTAGAAAAGAGAGCTGGATGACAAACAGCCACCAGTGACACAAGCTCAAGGGACTCCAGTACAGTAAGAGCAGTCCACTACTCCTGTCAGACAGGCTGTAGCAGAGCTTTCTCTGTAAGCTAACCCATTTATACAACCCAACAAAAAGAGGACCAAAAGATATATGTTTACATGATAAATATTTTAAAGTATTTACAATATGTTGAACACAATGTCAGACATTACACATATACTACTTAATTAAAATTTTACCACTAGGCAGAGAGTATAATATTTTATAGATAAGAGATTATGTAATTTGCTTACAATAATTATGAATTAAACCGGTAAATCAAAACATATCTGACTGACATCAAAGCTCTAAACCCTCATCATTTTATTACATTATCTTTTTTATAACATATTGATAACAGTAATGAGAACAAACTACTTATTAGGGCCAGCTTCTTCAGAATTAGCATGGATAGTCGACATGAGAGGCTGCAGGAAGACACTACCAAAGCTGAGGGTCATTTACCTAGATTGCTTGGAACCAGATATGCTGTACCTTTCAGATTTTTTTAATTATTTGCATATATACAATGATATACTGGGTTTAGAATACATTCAATCATTAAATTGAAAACTATAATGCCTTTGATGCTACCTATGAAGAACCACAGAGAAGTGTCCAGAAGTTAGCATCAGGACACTTTCATAAAAAGTGTTTCAGTCATTCACAAATAAGGACTGTGAGAGAGGCCAACACTCTGACTTTCCTACGTGTGACTCTTATTACATTGTAACCTCCCCCAGGCTTGAAGCAGGCTGACTCAGACCTCCCTGCCACTGAAATGAGATCACCTGTGGTGTAGCCTTCCAACTTAGTTGGCTTTTATTGTTATGTCAACTGCCACTGCACTTCACCAAAATCCTGCTCCCTGATGAAATACCCTTGAGACATTCCGGGAGACACATCCTGCATGTTGCATGTCTGCAGGCTGGACCCAGGCGCCAAGAATGGACTGGCAGGGGATGGGCCTACCCTCTTTATAAGCACAGACTCCCAATAAACTTTGGAGCCTTGATCAGAGAAATTTTGTCTTGGCCTCCATATTTCTCTCTACCATTTTCTCCCATACAGCTCCAGCCTCTCCCTCAGGAATCCAGTTAGCTCAGGCCACGGGCGGCTTAGAGGTGGCATGCCTGAACAGCGACCTGAGTACAGGTGGATCAACCGAGAGAACACTGTCTTGGTAGGGTTCTACAAGAAAAGGTTAAGAAGAAGACGTTATCCTGCACAGTGAGCAACAGGTATTCATGCTAGCACTGGCTTTAAACTTCTTCTTCTTCTTCTTTTTTTTTTTTAAATTGTTGCGGTATGTGCAAACGGATACGGGCTAGACTGAGTCACCGTTGGCCCAGTGCTGATATCAGCTAGGGGTTGACAGTGGAAAATGGGAGTGAAAACGAAAATAGGCACTTGTCCACAGTCAAGAACTGCATTAGACGAGAGGAGTAGGGCTTAAAATAATAGAACAAAATAAAAATAGTAAAATTAAAAAAAAATAAAAATAAAAAAAATTTAAAAATAGGGAGAGAGAGAGAGATCAAGAGAGAAGGAAAATGGATTTCAGAACTCTCCCAGGGTCAGGGGGAAGTCCAGAGACGTCCAGCCTTCTCTTTTGGTTATATCAAGTTCTCTAACTTCTCTGTGTTGTTTGTGTTTGGTGCACCAATATATGTCCATGTGTCAATTCATGTCTGTCTTTGCTTTGTTATATGAATGACTGCCGTTTTATGTTTCATGTTGAAAAGGAAAAATGGTTAAAACTTTATCTGCTGGCTTTCCATCTCTTGATTTAGTCAGTTTACACAGTGGAGGCTGATTTAATTGGCCCTGCACTGTAGCCAGGAGTGATGTACAGCAAGGAAGCTCCTGCTGAAAAAGGAGTCTGCAGCTTCTTAGTTCTAAGGCAAAGAGTCTGAGAGTTGGTTTTGTCCTAGAAAATTCTCTGCAATGGGGTTCAGCAAATGACAAAGTGCTTTTTATCTTAAAATTATAGCTATAAAAAGTAAAATTCTTTGATTGGTCTAAAGTTATAAGATTCGTGTAGCCACTTAATTTGGTTTCTGACTGGTCTTGAAGGTGTAAATATGCTCTGCATTTCTTGGTCATAAAATATTGGCTTATAGTTATTGGGTATGATCAAAAAGGTGTAACATAGGTTACAAGAAAGTTAGCTTTAATTTGGTTACTCAGAATTGGAGTCATTTTAAATAACAACATGTAGCAAAAACCAGCTCCCAAAAAATAGGCTTCTAAGATACTTCTAAATTGAGATAATATTTTATATAATTCTTATCCTAGAAAGTAGACTTATAGAGATAAGATTTAAAACAATGTCTCTTTAGTGAAGCATTAAAATTTATACTGTTATGCATTCACGAATTGGCAGCCAAACTTTGTAACATGATAGTGATGTTTCTAATATTGATTTTAAAGATGCTAAATTGTTTAAAATCGAGTTTTGCTCACCAAAAGTTATATATATATATTCTAAAATCGCATTTTAAAACTTAGAAATTATGATTAAAATTGCCAGTGTTTCATTTATAGCAGCTTGCAGTTTGATTGCAAATTTAAGATCTTTAATTCACCTATATATTTTAATTAGGATAATTACAGGAGTAATCATCTCTTGAGAGCGCTAATATAGATCCCTGCGGCCATACAGCCATACAAAGCAAAAGACAGACTTATCTAGATATATTCGTCTTCGTGCAAGAATTGGACTCTTATACAGATTGGCTGTGGTTGCTGCCTTGCAGAGGATTACCATACAAACAACTTTTTCACAATAATAAAAGTTATAAAAAATGTTTTAAGTATAATCATGTTAAGAGAGACTGTCCAAAATTAGAGGCATAGACAGTTGAATTTTTCCCCTGGAATCTGACCTCACTAAAGGAGGGCCATGATGCTTAGATTAAAAAATATTTACATTTGTGTTAATATGAAGTTCAGAGCATCGAACTTTGTTCGATGTTTCTTGTGTTTTGCAAGCCATGCCTAAAGAAGTTCCCCTCCCTCCCTTCAGGGGGATTTCTTTTCAGCTAAACAACATTTGTCGAAGATCTATCCAGATGTTTTTCATAATAAAGTTTAAATTCAGAATTTACACAAGGTTAATCAGGCTATAGAATTTATAAAGGCATTACAATCTGGCTTGCCTACTTCATATAAAATTATTATAGATTGAAAAGTTTTTTTTTTCCTTTGCATTCTGATAATTGTAAAAGGTTTGCTTCTAGTGAACTGGTGACCATTATGAGCTATATGAGCCTCTAGGTATGGCTAATATAGCTTTACATTATGTAAGAAAAATTTTTATTGTCTTTGCTTCAATACAAGAAGTTAAGAATTTGAATCTTTCAGTGTATATTGTTTCCTAAGTGGAAAGTATTTTATTAGCTAATGCCTCTAAAGGGAAGTTTATTTCAAATCCTTGCTCTCACACATTGAGCTTTATAGTTCTAGGGAGTAGCTATTGCTCCAGAAAAGATTCAGAGGCAATATCTGTATAATAGTTAGGGTTTTAGTTATACTTGAAAATTGTGGTACAGAAAATCTAAGAAAGAAAAATTGATTTGCTTCAAAATTTTATTTTCAAAAGCCTCCAAGAGATGTTAATTGGCTAAGACCTCACCTTAAAGTCTTAAAGTGATTTAGACCTTTGTTGGATGTTATCTCAAGAGACACAAATTAATTGGTAAAGAACAAAAGGCTTTGTAGAAAATAAAGAAAGCTTTTATAATTGTTATCAATTATAAACAATGGTAATTAAATACTAGTTGCTTACTTTAGTCATGGCTATTAAATGTGCCCACAGCAATTTTTTGGCAAGAGAAAACATTAATGTAAAATCATCTTTCTTTACCTCAAAGTAAAGTTTTAACATACTATTAAGGCTGCTGTGGTGCTAATTAAGAATTGTAAGATAAATTTATATATTTTAGAAAAATTATAACAAATAATTGTCTTAAAAACCTGACAAAGTGTCTGTTCCTTGTTCCAAACAGCAATTAAATTGGTTATTACAGAATATTGATATTTGGCCTACTGCATACAATCATTTTAAATAAAGTTAATAATCACTATTCTAAAGATAAGTTAAAAATTATTTTTATACATGCTTTTGTACCTTCTATCAATTCATGCATGCATGCATTCCATCATGCATGCATCTCATCATGCATGCATCTATTCCATCTGTATTTAAAAACAACCCTTCTATGGGAGAAAAGTATATATGAATTAGATCACATGTTTCTTCTTTTGAGTTTCCTCCTGCTTCAACACAGATAATTAAATTGTATGCAGTAGATGATGTTGTAAAATGTTGAATAATCAAGCTTTAATTTGTATATTAATAGTCAATATATATCTCAGAGCTTACAATTGCTAAAAATTGTTTGACCCTCAGATACTATCAATTCTCAAATTTGCAATTGTTTAAGCATATACAACTCAAAAGAAAAAATGCCGTTCTTTTAAGAAGACTGTTTTTAGACATTTAAAAATTTGTCCTAGATTGCCTGGACAAGACCTCTTAAGGCAATGTCATGCCTCACACAAAAATAATTGGCCATATAATCTCGTTCTTTACATCATCAAAATAGTAATGGCCTAAGATAATGTTTTGATATTTTTAGAGAATGTGCATGTCACATTGTAAAAATTTGTATTTAGTGCCCTCAGTTTCTACTTGTTTCCACATAATGGTGTCAATACTTGAGGAGTTATATTTAATCAATTGCTACAAATAGATACTCTTATTTCTGATTAATAAATGAATAAATTATGCACATGTGACTATTAATACCTTTTCAAACCTTCTACAAGATAAACGACTAAAAGTGTCATTGCCTATGTTAAAAAAAAATTTATATGCTTGTTGTTCCAAATCAGATTAATACAGATATTGGAACTAGCTATAACAGTCAAGTATTTGAAATGTTTTGTCAACAATTTAATGTTACCCATGTTACTGAGAATTTTTATAATTCTCAATGACAAGGAATTGTTGAACGTGCTCATCACACTCCGAAAAATGGGCTTTTAAAAACAAAACAGGGAGGCTGGGCAGTGGTGGCACACACCTTTAATCCCAGCACTTGGGAGGCAGAGGCAGGCAGATTTCTGAGTTCAAAGCCAGCCTGGTCTACAAAGTGAGTTCCAGGACAGCCAGGGCTATACAGAGAAACCCTGTCTCAAAAAACAAAACAAAACAAACAAACAAACAAACAAACCCCACAGGGACAGTTATACCCCCCAAGGTCACCAAAAGCACATCTTGCTTTTGTCTTATTTGTTTTAAATTTTTTGCAAACTGATGTTAAATGTCAGTCTGCAGTGGATTGCCACTGGCATCCAGTTACTACCAGTTCTTTTGCCATGATTAAATGGTGGGACCCATTAACTAATACGTGGAATGGTCCAGACCCTGTTTTAATCTGGGGAAGAGGTTCTGTGTTTTTTCACAAAAAGAAGACATAGCACAATGGCTGCCTGAAAGATTGGTTCATCAAGTGGACACAGATCCTGAATCTTCTGGTAAGTATGGAGTACAGCTTCCACTTCCAGAGAATTTACAGCTTTTCTGTTAATTCTCAAAGCCACCTCCCCCACACTGGGAGGTCAGAGTCTGAGCTTGATCATTGCTAATTTGCAACTGAATAGAGTACCTGGAAATCCCCAAAGAAGCTTTTATACTATTGTTTTTCAACTGTCTTGACTTTGTTTTTCAAGCAGGTCAGTCAACTCCTTACAGCCTGTTTTCAGCAAGCATGCAGCTCATCTCCAGCAAGCACAGGTGGCAGAAATCCATCCTTATGAAGAAGCATATTGAGTATATATTGTGGCTTTGGTCTGATTTGGGAATAAGGTGTGCTATGAGGGCCAATCAGTCAATGACGGGCAACCAGATTTCAGAACTATATCAATATAAGACAGATATGCCAAGAGGCCGTGGCTTATTGATAATACACCACCGAGCCATGTTTGTGCACAATAAACACAACCAAGCTGCATATATTCTCCTTGATGGATAAGAATAGTTCAGGAAAATCTGAGTTTCCCCATGCCAGGACCAGCTGCCAGCCACCATAACTCCCAGGCAGGACTATGGAGCATAAATAAATTTTATGTCTCAGTCCAGCTATTTTTTATTATATATTTAGGGAGGAATTGTAACCTTCCCCAGCCTTGAAGCAGGTTGACTCAGACCTCGCTGCCACTGAAATGAGATCACCTGCGGTGTAGCCTTCTGACTTAGGTAGCTTTTATTGTTATGTCAACTGTCACTGCACTTCACCAAAATCCTGCTCCCTGCTGAAATACACTTGAGACATTCCAGGAGACTCATCCTGCATGTTGTATATCATCTTCAGGCTGGAACCAGGCACCAAGAATGGACTGGCCTACCCTCTTTATAAGCACAGACTCCCAATAAACT
Source organism: Mus minutoides (assembly GCA_902729485.2). Taxonomy (NCBI): domain Eukaryota; kingdom Metazoa; phylum Chordata; class Mammalia; order Rodentia; family Muridae; genus Mus; species Mus minutoides. The sequence continues at coordinate 99,303 of LR751614.1, read as the reverse complement.
CTGGGGCCTTGATCAGAGAAATTTTGTCTTGGCCTCCATATTTCTCTGGACCGTTCTCTCCCATACAGGTCCAGCCTCCCCCTCAGGAACCCAGTTATCGTAGACCACGGGCGGCTTACATTACATTATAAAACATGACTTTGTCATAACACATGTTATGACACGTGTCATTCTTGCTTCCCTTTACGCATTTGTATAATTACTGCTACATCTTAAAAAGACAAAATAGTAATGTGCTCAGAGTTGCTATTTTATGCTTTAAGAAAGCATGCATCTTTACGCCTAGTTCAAATCCTTTTCTTGAGGAGTTACTGAAGGTTATATGTTGGTCTATCTACCTCTTGCTGTATGTGTGTGCACACATTTTAAAGTTTTTGTTAGGTACTCTGTTATTTCCTCAAAGTTTGAATCACTGGGGGCCAGCCTCCATTTTGAATTAGCAGGAAGCCCTCTGAACTGTAAGCAAGACCCAGTGAAAGCCTTTCTTTTCTAAGGGTTGTCATATTCTTGGTGTTGCTTCACAGTGATAGAACACTGGCTAAGGCTGAAGTCTCAATCGCTTCTGGGGAAAGCCAGGAGCAGAAGAAGTTGGGAATGTGGGCTTTGAGCACAACAGGTAGGAAGCCAATAATGATTGAGGTTTGCTTAAAGGATTTTCAGGAAACCAGGTAACTCAGCTGGTCACAAGCTCAAGAATTTTATAGTAGGTCTTCCACAATTTTACAGGGCTCTTGGGCCCTCTCTGGAGTCAGTGAAGACACTAGATCTGGTGATTTGATGGCTTAGTTGGCCATCTCACCCCACTGCTCCTTGGCAGAGCCATGTTGTCTGCCTACATGTAGGTACGCTGATGTTCCTATTCCTCCTTAAGATTATAGGACAATCTTAACTAAAATTGCCATCTGGTCAATTCAAGGTTGAGACTTAAGGGCTTGAGGTAGTATTTAAGGATATGTACTGGTTGGTTGTGGCTGTTGTTGTTGTTGTTGTTGTTTGTTGTTTTTATCAACTTGACACAAGATAGGGTTATCTGGGGAAAAGGAATCTCAGTTGAGAAAACACATCAAGCTGACTGCCCTGTCTGGAGGTCTATGGGGGCATTTTCTGATGAAGGATTGATGTGGGAGGTCCTATCCCACTGTCGGTGGTATCAACCCCCGGGCAAGTAATCCTAAAAGGCTGCTAAATGTCAATCTGTGAGCAGCATTCCTCCATGGTGCCTGCGTGTCCCTGACTCCAGATTCCTACCCTGCCGAAGACCCTTTGGCCCTCTGTTTTCGTGGATCGGGTCTCTGGGGGCAAGTGGGCAAGAAGTCGGCAAAAGTGGGTGACAAACAGAGACCACACAAGAGGGTGTGTAGAATCTGAGTGTATTATTACAAAGTGAACACCAGTCTTATATAATACAGAAAACAAATGGGGTAGGACATCACAGTAGGCAAAGTACATTGAAGTTATCTGACACAAAGCAGAGGAATGACTTCAAAGGGACTTACAGGAACCAGGTAATATTTACAGAAAAGATAAAACAGCTCTGCCTAGGGTCAGCTAATGACAGGTAAGGGTTTCACACTCTAGTCACAATTTGTGCTACTCCTTTGAGCCTTGTGAAAGCTAGCACCAGGGGGTTCTGCTCTAGCAGACTTTCTCATGAATAATGCAATACTACAACCCCCCTATTTCCTAGGCCTTGGTAAATTCTTGTATAAGTGTAACTTGGCTGTTCTTTTAAGTATTTGTGGGGAATCTCCATTTGTCAGAAGAATACACCAACTTGTTTCTAATATGCAATGTAGTCTGCTATACCTGGCTTTAGTGAAGACTCCTGTCTTAGTGTGATTCCCTAACTCTTTCATGGTAAACCCACCTATTCACTAGGCCATTGTGTATTTCCTAGTTTGGGGTGGCTACTCTGCAGACTAGCCCTGAGCTATTCTGACTCTGTTCTTTGTAATGCCTAATTAGTTTCCCCATCTCTAAATTGTTGCTGAATAGATTTTACCTTCTCACTGAATTCCTACTGAATTCAAGGATTTTCTAGGACCATTGGAACACTATCGAAGGCTTACCTAGGTCAGAATTCAATCTTTAAAGGCACTTAATAATAAAATAATACTGAAAGAGAGCACGTGGATCCATACACCAGACTAACTAGGGGATAGAGTATGAGTATATGGGTTATGAGAATGCCTGGTTCCAGCCGGGCGTGGTGGCACATGCCTTTAATCCCAGCACTCAGGAGGCAGAGGCAGGCAGATTTCTGAGTTCGAGGCCAGCCTGGTCTACAAAGTGAGTTCCAGGACAGCCAGGGCTATACAGAGAAACCCTGTCTCGAAAAACAAAAAACAAAAAAAAACAACAAAAAACAAAAAAAAAAAAAAGAAAGAAAAAAGAAAAAAAGAAAAAAAGAGAATGCCTGGTTCCAGGAGGATGAGTTTCCTTGAAACTCTTTGCCTTGTGAGTGCTTTCAGGCCTTTCAGCCTGTCAAGTGGACTTCACTGAAATGTGCGTAGCACTACTGCACTTGAGTTCTTGCATAGGCTGGCTTCTCCTAATGATAGACTATAAAGTATAAAATGAAATAAATCTTTTGCTTCCCAAATTGCCTTTGGTCATTGTGATGGCTACTTGGCTGTCAACTTGACTGTATCTAGAATGAACTATAATCCAGAAATGGAGGACACACTTGTGAGAGATTTTCTGCTTGGTTTAAAGTGGGTATATCCACTTCTAGTCTGGACCTTTGAGGTAGGTAGACACAAACCTTTGATCTGGATCTTGAGGCTAGAAAACAAAGTCCTTTAATTCAGATCTCAAAATGGGCAGAAACATGCCTTTAATCCAAATCTGAGGCAGGAAAACACACCTTGAATACTTTCTGCAGGTCTATGTAAGGACATAGAAGAAGGAAGCTTTTGCTCTTTTCCTGCTTGCTGTCAACTTGCTAGCACAATGAATCTTTCCTGGCTGACTATTCCTTTGGGATTCTAGTATATACAAAAGACAAGCTGAGACATCCAGTCTTGTGGGACTGAGCAACTACTAGATTCCTGGACTTTGCAGTCACAGATTGCCATTGTTGGATTAGACCTAAGTCATTCCAATCAATCAAATAGATAGATAGGTAGATGGATAGATAGATGGATAGATAGATAGATAGATAGATAGATAGATAGATAGATAGATAGATAGATAGATGAGGGAGAAAGAGAAAAAGAGGAAGGGATAAAGAAAAAGATTCATTGCATAAGTTCTGTGACTCTAGAGAGTCCTGACTAATACTGTCATGGTCTTTATCATAGGAAGAGAAAACTAAGACTGAGTCTCAATGAGTAAATGATATTCACTCATTTCCCTCTCATTGTTGTAATTAGTAGAAACATCATGCAGAAAGAGGGAGCTGAACAAGAACACAAATGCTGACACCTAAACAGCTCCTACCCAATGGTTAGTTCTTTTGAGAAGAGGTAGACTGGATAACACGCCCTCATATCTTCTCTTCCAAGTTTAGGACATATAGACTGACAGGTATATAGACTGATGGACAGATAGACTGACAGACATAGAGAGTGATGGGAAAGGAGTCATTTGGTATAGAACATAGAACTTAATCTACTAATAAACATTGAAAGAAAAAGAGAAAACCCAATACAACATCCCTTCTTCATAATTCTCTACCTGCAGGTAGAAAAGGCAAGACAGAAAGTGAATGTCTGTCTCCCACATCAAAAGCAAGGAGGAAGTGGCCTTTTCCGTAGTCAATGGGACAGAAAGAGTGGAATCCATTTCTTGTTTGCTTGTGTACATGTGTGTATTTGTCTGTATGTGTGTGTGAGAGAGAGAAACAGAGACAGACACACAGACACACAAAGACAGATAAGAGGCATATATCTATTTCCTTTTGATGAATACAAACCTATTCTTTCATAACTCACCAGAAACATTACTGATCTTGACTCTAAATTAGTTATTTCTTCCATAAGGAGGAGTAAGTGGGAAGGTGGGCTTCCGGGGGCATTACCTCAGGATATACTTATCTGTGAAGAGAAAAAAGTTCTTTTCTCAGTTGAAACATGGCAGGGAGGCCAAGAAATACTCCCTTCACACAAACCGCAGCTCACAACTCAGTAAAATTTGGGGGACACTAGCAGATGGGAATAGCAGAATACTCTTAAAGCCCCGAACCAACTAAATGCTTGTAAAGATGCAAAAGAAGCCAGTGCTTTTCCCCCTCTATAGATCAGGACACCAGACCCTAATCAGACTCAGCAAGAGAGAGCTTTAAGAAAGAATAATATAATAATCAAGTTCAAATGTGTGGCATACATTATAATCAGTAGGTTAGAAGAAGTAAAAGAGTGTTGCAAGATAAAAATAACAAAAATGAGATCTTTAGGGCAAGTGGAAGAAAAGGGAAATTATATGAACAAAAGACAGTTTCACAAGGAGGATAGTACATGGTAGATGAGGGGCAAAGAGAACTACACAGGAAAGAAGATGTCAGAGTTAAGTACTGAGATAGAACACAGTGTTAAATCAAGCCTGTTTTTTGAGTTCTCTTACACCTTGAGGAATCATTAAGACTGGATGTGACAAGCCCTGACTGCTATGTAGTCGATGTTCTAGCACAAGGATGTCTTCTGAGACAAGTAACTCTAGCGACAGAATTGTGCTGGGCCCTGAAACATTTGTAAAAGAGTGCTCTAGTGGGGTATGGTCTCTAGGATTTACAATTATTGAACCAAGTCATCCAATTTAACAAGGCTTCTTGTCATTCCTTCTCTTACAGAGCACATCTGGGCTGGAGAACAAGTGTTGGACTGGTAAGTGCTTCGTGCACCAGTTGCTAATCATAAGAATGTCTAGGGATGAAGAAATTGCAAAGCAGTGACCCTTCCCAACAGGAGAAAGTAGTTTAGAACTCTTGCTCTCCAACCACCCCAGGGAAAGCCCCTATAGTGTGAAATACCCAGGGTCAGCTCAAGGACCAGCATCCATATATATATTTTTTGGTAACATCCCCATATAACACTGATCTTGCTGAAGCAGAGTGATACCAGATGTCCTACAGTCATATGTAAACTTTTCTTCAACCTCAGCTTCCTTTGAGAATGAGGCTGTCAAACACTTCCTTCATCATTTTAATACTCTACTCCCTACTTTGCACACACACACACACACACACACACACACACACACACACACACACACACCCCTGAGTTCACTTATGCTGCCTAAATGTTCCTGAGTGTAGGACCATCTACTGGACCATGTGTCTAAATACTCAGAACTGGTCTCTGTGACTTGCAACCAATCACCCCCAACTCTTTCATATGCTATAAAAGAGTCATTGCTGACTTCCAGGAGCCCAGGGTGGGGGCATTTCAAGGATAAAAATCATGTGTCTATCAAGATGATTTCTAGCAGGAAAGGCAAAGTAGTTAAAATTGGGCCTTACAGTTTTTAAAGTCATCTGACAAGCTTTGGAAAATATTCTCAATGATCATAAATAGTTTTATTATCGCCGGGCGTGGTGGTGCACACCTTAATCCCAGCACTTGGGAGGCAGAGGCAGGCAGATTTCTGAGTTTGCAGCCACCCTGGTCTACAAAGTGAGTTCCAGGACAGCCAAGGCTATACAGAGAAACCCTGTCTCAACAAACAAACAAACAAACAAACAAACAAAAAAATAATAGCTTTATTATCTAGGGTGTAAATTCAGCTACAAATAAGCCACCCTACTTAGCTAGAGCTCTAACCTGGTAATCAAAATGATTTCAGCTCTTATAACTGTATGAAACTGTTGTAAGTCATTTTGATTTTTAACATAATCTTTCAATTGTTATGATATGATATTATCTTAGAAGCCACATATATGCTATCATAGCCTTAAAGTCATATGATTTTCTTTTTTTTAATTTTGGCTTGGGATAAGGGGGTCAGTAAATTAGACCCTCTGAGCTAAAGAATTCTGACATTGCGTCCTAAATAACACTTAATTTTAAAATTCTTTAGAACTTTAATTCTTGTTTGGACTGAGCCTGCAACCTTGTTGGTACCTCTCTAAATACTGGACAGTTTTATACCTGGTGTTTCTATGCAAAAGGATCATGCTCATTTGAACTTTCACCCAGATAGGGTAAGAGAATTGCTTGCATGCTTTTTTAAAATGTATCAACAGTGCAGATTATTTTAAGACCTAACATATGAGAATGAATAATTTCACATCCTTTCCACTTTGCTGAGAGAACAGCCATCACGACTTGTCAAGCAGTCGGTGTCACAGCTCAACCTCACTCACGTTCCACCTGGACAAGTGACTCAGTTTTATCCAAAGCCTGCTTCCTGCTGAATCAGAGCGCCTAGGCTATGAGCCAGCTGTACTCGGAGCCAGGAGGCGCCAAAGCAGTCTTTTTCTATTGGATATTTTCTTTATTTACATTTCAAATGTTATCCCTTTCGCAGTTCCCACCCGAAACCCCCAACCCATCCCCCCTCGTCCTGCTTTTTTGAGGGTGCTCCCCCACCCACCCACTCCTGCCTCCCCACCCTGGCATTCCCCTACACTGAGGCATCAAGTCTTCACAGGACCAAGGGCCTCTTCTCTCATTGATGCCCGACAAGGCTATCTTCTGCTACTTATGTGGCTAGAGCCATGGGTTGCTCCACGTGTACTCTTTGTTTGGTGGTTTAGTCTCTGGGAGCTCTTGGGGGCCTGGTTGGATGATATTATTGTTCTTCCTACGAGCTGCAAAGCCCTTCAGCGTCCTTTCCCTAACTCCTCCATTGGAGACCCAGTGCTTAGCCCAATGGTTGGCTTTGATCATCTATCTACCTCTGTATTTGTCAGGCTCTGGCAGAGCCTCTCAGGAGACAGCTGTATCAGGTTACTGTCAGCAAGCACTTGTTAGCATCCACAATAGTGACTGCGTTTGGTGTCTGTATATGGGATGGATCTGTATATGGGTGGGGCAGCCTCTGGATGGCCTTTCCTTCATTTTCTGCTCCACATTTTGTCTCTGTATCTGCTAAGCCATCTCTCCAGCCCTCCAATGCAATCTTATGCACCCAAGGTTCAAGAGTTTCTCTTCTTCAGTCCAGGGCTGAATTACTAAAATGTTCATTTTTCAGAAGTTGCGGATCATGAAATGATTGCCCACCTCCAAAATAATAAATAAACCGAACGGAAAGGTGGAGAATCCTTCAAGAAAGAGCAGATTCATAAATGGCCCAGAGTAGCATCATAATGCTAAATGCCAACTTCGTGGCTGGATACACGATTTCCTGTGATGAAGGGACTAGGCAGGAGACAGATGTCAGAGGGAGTGAAGGCAGGGTAAATGTGCTAATACATGAAAGTCATTTATGAATTTCCATGCTGCTTGTCACTGAGTAACAGTTCTAATCATTCGATAGATATGAGTTCCATTACCGCTGCTTCAAACTGATGCTTCCTCAAATTGTCTCTTCCCTTTCAGGTGGGAAAAGCAGAGCGTCTTTGTTGTGATTTGATTCAGGAGAGCTGAAAGATCAGCAAAGTTGCCAGCCATCAGGCGATACTTACAGGGGTGTCGTGGGAGGTGGGGGTGGGGGTGGGGGTGGGCGCACTTGCACAAGTGTGTCTAGTGTGTCTGATGTGGGGCTTTTTAGAAAGGAATTCTGTCCTCACCTCTTCCGCCACCTGCCCCAGCTAAATCAGCCAGGCACAACACAGTCATCAGATAGCAAGCAATGGAGTCATATCACACACTAATGCTAAGGTAATTCTCTTAGCATTTCAAAGGCTGCGAACTTGAGCCAAGCACAGGAACAGATTAGGAGAATTCACTCGCTTATGCCTCCCATTGCTCTCTCAAAATGGAAATGTGTCCTCATGGTTCCGTTTCCTGAGGTCACGAAGATAAGACAGTATCTTCTTTGATTTCAAACAGAATCGTTTGTAGATGAAAGAAGTCCCCTCCATAAAATTAAACAGCTTCTCAAAAAGCCTCTCACCACAGTTAGTAATAATTTATGCTTGGTGAACAGGAAAATATACTGAATTTATGCATTTTGTTGTGTGTGCGGTGCCGATCAAAAGGGCAAACTGATAAAGAGAAAATCGAGGGAGGGTAACTTACTGGCATTTGCCAATCTAATATAAAAGGCTTTTATTATTCTTCCTCATTTCAGGCAAAGAAAATTAATTTTGAAAGTGGCAAAACAGAAAATTCCTATTATTTTCGAAGTCCTGGTAGCTGACATTTTACCACAAAGATAATTCCAGGAACTGGCCTTTCCTTTGTCCTCTGAGATAAATGTTGCTCCATTTTTGACCCCTAATCAAAAAATTATTCACAGTAGACAATCTCTGATGACGGAACAAGAGTCTGGTTGGATTTTACCCAGTCACAGCTCAGAAACACCAGAGAGCAGAACAGTCACATCTCCATTTCAATTTGGGATTTTTTTGGTTGGGTTTTTTGTTTGTTTGTTTGTTTGTTTGTTTTGTTATTTCTGAGTGAGGTTTTATTTTCTCATCCATTTTCAGAATGCACTCACTGTAAGTCATGATGCTTACCCAATGCTTTCTCCCCAGGAGTTGTTGAAACTCCTTACATTTAAATAATCGTTCAGAGAACATCTATAATTTTCTGCTTCGTGTGGCAGACAGGACATTAGGTACAGTGTGAAGTTTGGGAAATTAACTGGAATTAAATCTCAGAAACAAATATGTCTTAGCTCATGAGGCACACTATTGACTTTCTACCATATCAGAGAATGAAATCTTTATCATAAATTAAAAGTGTTGCATGAAGATTTGGGGATTGTAAGGGAGGAAACACAACCTGAAGCTTAGACTTGACAATTTAAATATATTTAAGCACATCCTAAAAGTGTAGTTGAAAACCTTTAGCTACAACACCTTAGCAACATTGCTTACGGCTCAGTTATTTTTTTAATGTAATTTAACCATGAAATTAGTAAGTTGTGGAGGCAAGGCTTTTTTGAGCCTAGTTTCTTTCCTAAATTTAAATTTGAAAGAGTCCAGGCAATGCTGAGCACTGAGACTTCTTGGTGGTGGTTATGTTACAAGTCAAAAATACAGAAAACCTATATTGAGGCAAACATCTAAAATCATGAATTGTGAGAAGTGAGGAAAAGCCCACAGTGGAAGGTTTTGTTTGTTTGTTTGTTTGTTTGTTTGTTTGTTTTTATCGGACCATATGGAAGAGAAGGACAGCTCCTGTGTAGCATGACTCATTTGGCCTGAGGATTCTTTGATCTTTCCTCTCCTTAAACCATATCTCCAATTACAATTGCAGTAGCCAGTGGGAGTGGAAGCTTTGTGGGGACCAATCTATCTCTGTGAGAGAGGAAAAATACAAAACATCACAATGAAAATTTCCAACCATAAAGAAAAAGCAAGTTTACGGTGTTTACAGAAAAAATAAATACAACTAGGGATGAACATATCAAGCAAATTAAGCCAGTCCTAGAAAGACAAGCATACCATATGTTTTCTCTCATTTGTGGCTCCTAGATTTCATATTATCACACAGAACCATGTATTTGTGTCTATGTATGTATGTATGTATGTATGTATGCATGCATGTATGAATGTATGTATGTATGCATGTATGCATGCATGTACGTATATATGTATGTATGTATTAAATGAAGGTGGAAGTAAAATTTTCTTAGGAGTCATACACAGTTATGGTAGCAGTAGAGAAAAGGGAAGGTAGGGGGAACCAGGCAAGAGTGTGGAGAATGCACTTAACATATCATATACACCAATAATAAAATTAAAATCTGTATATAGAAGATCAGACCCAGAAAGAACTGCTCTCAGGTGGAGATGTGCCCTCCTTGCTTTTGGAGGCTGTAGGGAGCGCAATTAGATTCTGTTACATGGTAGTTTCAATCATGGAGGCAGCCTGGGATGCCAATGAAGTGCATTTCCAATCAAGGCTTCCATGTCCTCCAGAGACTTGGTTGTCACTACTGATCGGTAAGCTAAAATGTCAAAGGAGTCTTTTCTACGTGTATAATCTTATAATTCATATAAGATGGTAACCTAAGAACCAGCTCTGCTCAAATACTTCCTTTCCTTGACTTGGTCTCTTGGGCTTTCAGGTTCTTGGACATCCAGGAGCCACTGGGAGAGCCTCAGAAAAGCAGAGCCCAAGGGTTGGATCTAGCCCGGGGCTAGGGAGGATGGGGGTGGAAAGAGGAGCTCCAGCTGGTCCCACGGGAGAGTCCTTGGCTTGATGGGCAGCAAGCTAGGTGGCAGTTGTGGCTGGGAGCACAAAGAGGCCTTCTATGAGAGATTAGGCAATGGCTCTGTAAGCGAAGGCCTTCTCCACAGCTCCCCAACGGAGCACCAGGCTTCCTCTCAGGGTTCACTGTCCCACAATAATGCTCTCAGTCTATCCAGTCTTCCAGTTCTCACACCTTTGGCCTTCTTTATCCTTATGCTAAGATATTTTTTTCTGTGATTTGACATTTTTTATTGGATATTTTATGTATTTACATTTTTTTTAGATTTTTTTCTTAGATATTTTCCTTATTTACATTCAAATGTTATTCCCTTTCCTGGTTTCCCCTCTGAAAATCCCCTATCCCTCCTCCTCCCCCCTCCCCCTGCTCACTACCCACCCACTCCTGCTTCATGGCCCTGGCATTCCCCTACACTGGGGCATAAAGTCTTCATAGAACCAAGGGGCTATCCTCCCATTGATGACTGACTAGGCCATCCTCTGCTACATATGCAGCTGGAGCCATGAGTCCCACCATGTATACTCTTTTGTTGGTGGCTTCATTCCTGAGAGCTCTGGGGGGTACTGGTTTCTTCATATTGTTGTTCCTCCTATGGGGCTGAAAACCCCTTTATCTCCTTGGGTCATTTCTCTAGCTCCTTCATTGGGGACCCTGCGCTCAGTCCAATGCATGACTGTGAGCATCTACCTCTGTATTTGCCAGACACTGGCAGAACCTCTCAGGAGACAGCTATATCAGGCTCCTGTCAGCAAGCACTTGTTGGCATCCACAATAGTGTCTGGGTTTGGTGATTGTATATGGGATGGATCCCCAGATGGGGCATGTTCTGGATGGTCATTCCTTCAGTCTCAGCTCCACACTTTGTCTCTGTAACTCCTTCCATGGGTGTTTTGTTCCTCCTTCTAAAAAGGATCAAAGTATCCACACTTTGGTCTTCCTTCTTCTTGAGTTTCATGTAGTTTATGAATTGTATCTTGGATATTCTGAGCTTCTGGGCTACTATCCACTTAGCAGTGAGTATATACCATGTATGTTCTTTTGTGATTGGGTTATGTCACTCAGGATGATATTTTCTAGTTCCATCCATTTGCCTAAGAAAATATTTTTATTTTTTACCCCAGTTGCTTCCAGCTTCTAGGCAGGATCTCAAGTCCTGTCCTTTACACACTGGTGTGTGTGTGTTTGTTTGTTTGTTTGTTTGTTTTCCATCCTCTATGCTCTTCTCTCATCCTCTTAAAAGGCTCCCTGATTTTTAGAAGCAAAGAAAACACACCTGCATTTACATCTATTATCTTACTCAAACTGAGCACTTTTTCAATGCAGAAATAGGGAAGAAATGTTTTACCACAAAGAATTAAAGCTATTATTCCTCAAATGAGATAAGCAACCCAAACAAGGTTGTGAATAATATCTTATCTCCCTAGCTAGTTTCCTTGCCTGAATTTTCTAAGCAATAAAACTACATGGGAATCTGTCAATGAAATATATTCACCCTACATTGACTTGGGAAGAAGATAGCTTAGAAAGTAAAACCTTGGGAAATAATATAAGGCATAAACAAATAAGCATGAATAAATAAATATTCTTATTTCAAAAACACTAAAAATTGTAACAGTAATGATAATATAATGAGTGTAATTTGTCAAGAATCTTCAGACCATGAATGTTACGCTGAGGAAAAATAAATGTTTTCCTCTTTCCTCATGACCAGAAGACCAAACCATGCATGACATTTTACAACATGGCTGCTGATGTGTCCCTTCAGGGATTCATTAACCCCATCCTTACATATGATGCATAACCCTCATCGAAATCAGAAACTGCTTAAAACATAAAGAGGCCATTAGTGATATTGGATAGCTTATTAGATTATAAGATAATATTGAAATTCGTAGGAATCATTTATTTCCAGTAGTGAATTAAAGAGACCCAAACTAAGCCAAAGATAGCTTGCGTAGCTACCAATTCTACTGGTTAAATGTCAGCAAATGTCTGTTTTGAAACTAAAATCATTAACTCTTCAAAGACAACTAAATGAGAACAAGACCATGTCAAATGTATGCTAAGATGAAAACATATGCGTGGAAAGCAAATGTGTGTAGAAAGGACTATGGCAGAGGAATGTATATGAAAAATATGTTAAAATCATGGCCATCATACTTGTAATTGGCTTAGAAGTAGAAGGGTTAGGGACAATGAGTAGGAATGTGTAGGGCTCAGGCAACAGTGTGCAGCAGGACTCTTCTCCTCACAACATGCTTCGCTACGCCCTTCCTACAATGATAATGACAGTCCTACAACCTATGCCAGACTCCCTGGAAGTGCACACTTTCCAAAATAACACTGTAAAAAATAACACCACACACACACACACACACACACACACACACACACATGAGCATCACTCCTATCCTACAGTTACAGGGAAGCCGATTTGCCAGCTTCAATATTGCCCATTACAATAAACAAAAGAATCCCATTGTGTTCATGTGTATATTTATCATCCGTTTTAATGGGAGCTCATAATTGACAGGAGGCAGCTAAGTCAATTGTGACAGAAGAGTAGTGTCCAAAAGCTCTGACAATACAAGTGCAAGCTAGCTGTACCTAGAGCCTTGTGAGTGTGCCTGATCTCCTTACTTGTATCTCTTCACTACACATAGTATTTTAGTGCTTGAACTGTGGCAACAGTCAATAGTAAGTGTATCTTTTGAAAGGACTCATCTCTTTTCTGAATTCCTGTGATTATTCAGGAAGTGAGCCCTCCCCCTGACACACCCCAGAATCCTTGTTCTCATCAGACAGATGAGATCTCCAAGGACATTCTGATATTTCTAAACTCTGGGGACATTATCAAATGCATAGTACAGTAAGCTAATGTTTCATCAGAAACTGAAAAAAAAAAGAAAATATAAGGTGAAGTGTCAAAATCATATTCAGGTTAAATACTAAATTCTCAGAAATTTAAATATTTTAAATAAACATAAATGATTTTAAACACAATATCCAAATCAAAGCCTTTCCTGCCTCCTGGCCTGATTGATGGGAACGTCGCATTCAAATTGCTTATTCTGTCCCAAATATGGATAATATATAATTCACAGTTGAAATCAGTTCCCTTGAGTTTCTTGAGATTGGATAAATGTCTAAAAAGATCAGCAAATAGTCCTTAAAGTGAGGCAGAAATCTATAAACTATTCCATGCCTTGTCAATAGTATGAGGAAGACAGGATGAGATTGCAAACCAAGCAACCTTTGTATGACCTTTTCCTCCCCCAGCACCAGAAAAGCAATGAGTACACTATTCCTTGGGCCGTGGTTAAAGGGTGGAGAAAATGAGAATTGTGAGTTCCTGTTCTCCCACAGATTTAAAGTAACCACAACCCCTTCTGTTCAAAATTGCTTTATATTTGATACCCTGAGGTCCAATTTTTGTGTTCAAGAATACAGAAATAATTCACACACTCGCTACACTAAGCAACACAACCAATCAGGGCAAGTATGACCCATGGGAGATGAGACAGACAGGCCGGGAGAACATGAAGATATATTTCAAAGTCGAAGGTAGACTGGACAACAGAAAATGAGTAACTGACCCTAAGTATAGATTACTCTCATTTTTCAAAAGTCTATAATTTTGTGACTGTTACTGATATTACCTATAATAATACAAGAAAGAAAGAAATGAGAGAAAAAGAGAGGGGAAGAAGGGAAGAAAGGAGAAAGGAAGGGGTAAAGGAAGAAGGGAGAGAGGAAAGAAGGAATAAAGAAAGGGAGGGATGAAGGGAGAAGGGAAAAAGGAAGGGAGGAGAGAGGAAGGGAGGGAGGAGGGAGGAAGGAAGGGAGGAGGAGGAAAGAAGGGAGGAGAGAGGGAGGAAGGGAGGAAGGAAGGGAGGAGAGAAAGAGGAAGGGAGGAGGGAGGAAGGGAGGGAGGAGGGAGAAGGGAGGAAGGAAGGGAGGGAAGAGGGAAAGAGGAAGGGAAGAGGGAGGGAAGAAGGGAGGAGGGAGGAAGGGAGGAAGGATGAAGGGAGGGAGGAGAGGAATAAAGTTAGTTGCATCTCCTTTGCCTAGCTAATGACTCTGCAGCTCAGCGGCAGGGCCTTCAGCAAAAAGCAAAGGAACAAATCCATGTCTTCAGTGTAATTGAATGCAGATGATGCTCGCACATCACCATGGAGACCACGGGCAAGCACTCTCCAGTAAAGGTCAAAGACTAGAGAAGGCATGGCATTATGATAGATCCAACTAGATAAACTCCCAATACAGTGAAACTCTTGTGGGTTTTTAAAACAATAAATATCTCAAAAGTAGAGGCCAGATACCACCTACTTCAGAGTTACCTAACCACCCATAGATGATTATAACTCACCCAAAACCCTTGGGTGTGAAGCTCTGGAGAAAGGACTAGGCAGACTGCATTTTGGAGTATTTCTGGTGTTCTTCATTTGATAATAAAGCTTGTGAATTACTAAGAGGGAGGAAAAAGAAGAGTGAACATAGTCATAAATATATAGCGTAGTCATAAAACCTGTTGGCAGAGAAAGGTGGTAATGGGAGTTGTCTTTAAGAAGGTCTGAGGCTCACAGTAGAAGAGAGACCTTTCCAAATAAATTCTTTTAACAACATCCCACTTTTATAAATGAGCAAGATATTTTTTTTAAAAAGTAAGTATTTCTAATCCAAAATGTTTTAAAGATACAAATTAAATGCTTTTACTCTTTTTCAGTGTTGCAGAAATTGAATACTGTTTTCTTGGGCAAATGCTCTACCACCGAGCTATATACTCAGATACATTTTTATTTGTCAAAGAATGTTTATCAAATAAATAGACTTGAGGATGTTAAACCAAGCATAGGTTTAATTTTATGAAGTGAAGCATGTCAGGAAAGACTATCTATTAATGAAGATGCTCCCCCCACCCCAATGCAGCTGCTGTCTGGTTGATGTCTTAGAATTGGCACTGCCTTACTGTCTTAATCCCTTCATTAATATGACAAAACACAAGCACTGCATTACTTTGTCTAAAAAAAAGGCCTATTCATCTCATGTACATGGAGATTCAAAACAGTAGTGCTGTCATCATCTCAGCTTGGGGTATTAGAGAGAAGGGTCAAAGGTGAGACAAGAAACAAACAAGATTTGGAAAGGTGCCAAGCCTACATTTAACAATCTTCTCTGGTGGGAGCTAATCTCCTTTGTAATACCAGCATTAATCCCATCACAGGCTCAGATGCTATAACCAGATTACTTTCTATTAGGTCACATCTCTGAAAGGTGCCACCACTTTGACATACCACATTATGACCACACTTCTGGCATGTGAAACTTTACAGTACAACCTCAGACAATATCCAACCACAGTACTCCGTGTGCTGCTGTTTGTTTTGGGGAGTATTAGCAATTCCTGTTAACTAACCTAAGATTCTCACAAGCAAAGAGAATTAGCTTAAGTTCCTTCATATTCCTCAAAGCCCCTAGCTCAATAAAATTATGATGTATTGTTTTCTGTAACATACGATTCTTCCCTCTTTAATTTAATCAAATAAAATGTTTCTTTTCTGTTTGTTTTTAACTCCAAGGTAATCCATGATTTGCGAGCCTTGAGAAAGAGTGTTGGAAGAACAAGAAGGAGAGCTCAGGACCAGGGATATCTCGTCCATTTTCACATCATTTCAGAGCTAGAGCAGTCTGCATAGGAGAACCCCAGGACCAAATAGACTATATCTATAGTTGGAGGAGACAAACAGGCATCTAAGAATACCATGAGCTTATGTGGATTCATTAGAAAGTGGTCCACTCAGCCACTCAAGACACAAAAGACCCAAAAACAAGATACATGGTGCCAAGTATAAAATAAGAACTAGCAAATTTCTATGGAAGTTAAGTCAACTTAACTGCAAATTTTTTTCTTTTTTTCTTTCTTTCTTTTTCTCTTTCTTTTCTTGTTTGTTTGTTTGTTTGTTTGTTTTTTGAGACAGCGTCTCTCTGTATAGCCCTGGCTGTCCTGGAGCTCACTTTGTAGACCAGGCTGGCCTCGAACTCAAGAAATCCACCTGCCTCTGCCTCCCAGTGCTGGGATTAAGAGCGTGCACCACCATGCCCAGCTGAACTGCAACTTTTTTTAAATCAAATAGACACAATACATTATAAAGTTACACTCTTTTGACCCTGACACAGTAAAGGAATAAGGATACAAAAAAAAAATCTTTGTTTTCTATAATTAACTCTTATGTTTCTAAAAAGCAGAAAACCTGTTTGCACACCACAAGTTGATCTTGAATCTGAACCAAGTTAGTGTCCAGAGATACTGTTGGCATCACCTTTTATGAAAGCATGCTTAGTACAGATAACACAGTGTGGGCCCATAGCCAGTGCTGACATTTCATGGAGCACTACCAGAATACTTCTGTTTTGTTGAGTTTGACTCAGAGTTAATTTTGGTTATTGAAGATTCAGAACACTTTTCTTATTAGTAAAATTTGCATAATTCTCACATTTAGTTACAGGTCTCAGTTTGAGGCTGCATTGTGACCCAAGGAATGGATTCATATCTAGATAAGGTCTGAAGATGCTTGATCCAAGATGTGATTGGCAACAAACCATCCGATTTTGACAAGGGGTTTGCAAGAGACAGAGAGCCTTTTACTTTTCTTTTAAATCTTGTCTTAGTCAGTGGTCTACTACTGCAAAGAGACACCTTGACCATGTCAGCTCTTATTTTTCTAAAAAACATTTAATTGTGGCTTGCTTATAGTTTCAGAAGTTTAGTCTATTATCATTATAGTAGGGGAGCATGGTGGCACCCAGGCAGACATGAAGCTGAAGAATTAGCAGAGAGTTCTACATCTGAATTTGCAGGAAGAGAGTGACACTGGGTCTTTTCTTGGGCTTTTGAAACCTCAAAGTCTACCCCCATACATGAAAGAGATACATATCCTTCAGTAAGTCATACCTATCCCAATAAGGTCACACCTCCTAATACTTTACAAGTAGTGCCACTCCCTGATGACTAAGCATTCTAATATATGAGCCTATGGAGGCCATTCTTATTCAAACCACCACAGACAGAGTCTCACTGTGTAGCTCAGGCTAAACCTAAACTCTTAATTCTCTTGCCTTAGCCTCCCAAGTGTCAGGATCGTAGAAATGTTCTTCCACATATGGCTCTAATAAAAGACTCGTGTGACAAGCTTTGCCTACTTTAAGTGGGAAAAATATCCATTTTTGGATTTTCTTCTACCCAAGGCACACTTAAAAGCAATATCTAGCCAGGTGTGGTGATGCATGCCTTTAATCCCAGCATTCAGGAGTCAGAAGCAAAAAGATTGCTGCTTTCTGTTTGAGGATACCCTGGTGTTCAGAGTCCTAGACCAGCCATATCTATACAATGAAACCCTGACAAAAAGGAACAGCAATATTGGGGGCAGGGAAAATGGAGAGATGGCTAAGAACACTGGCTGCTCTTGCAGAGGACTTAGGTTTGGTTCCCAGCACCCACATGAAAACTCACAACGATCTGTAATTCCAGTGCCTAGGGATTCAACACCCTTTTTCAACCTTCCCTGGGCACTATAAGCTTGCAGTGGATGTATACACCTATAGGCAAACATGCATGCACAAAAAAATATATATAAATTTTAAAAACAAAGCAAAGCAATATTTACCCTCTGCTTTATTTCCATGTCATGTGACCGATGCCTGCAACATTTGGTAGCAAATCAGTTGAAAAGTTTGTAAGTCTTTTATAAAACATATCCCTCAAAACAACTAGGCCAGGAAATCCACATGACCTAGATTACAGCCTTCAAAGTACCCCCAAAAATATTGACTGACTAGGGTATTTTGGGGGATAGGGGGCACCTGANTGGTCCTAGTCCTCTGCGAAACCATAGTTAGAGAGAGAGAAGAGGTGTGTAAAAGGCTATTCAATGGGGTAAGTGTCACAGGCTCACAGGCTCACAGGCTCACAGGAGAGTTTCAAAAAGTGATTAGTGATGAAGACTCTTCAGGAGGAGAAACTATGGGCCTGTTTCTATTGGCAAGCGAGTCTCCCTCCCTGGGGGCGGGCGGTGGGGGGGGGGGTTGTGGACAGGGCTTACTGCTGCCTCAGTGACTGCACACAATGCATTTAGTGGCTAAAGCTCCGAGATGCTAAGCATCCTCACCTAGAGATATTCCCTATGCAAAGAACTGTCAGGACTTTCAAATGTCAGATGTTGTGCTGGGCATGTATAAAGTAAAAACTATGTCTAGAGCTGGCTTTGTGTAAGCCCAGCTCCTGGCAGGGAGGCTAAGGCAGGAGGATTATGAGTTTGAGGCCAGTCTGGTCTATAGAGTGAGTCTCTGATTCAAAAGAGAAACAGAAACAGGACTATTGATAGTAATAAGAGGCTGACGCAGTTTCTATAAACACAGAAAGAACAAGTCCTGTTTTCTTTGGGCTTGTCCAAAGCACTGGTTATCTTTTCAGCTAACTTGGAAAACTTATTTCATTTTGTTCAGAACTTTGCATTTTTACAAAATAAAAACAAAAATTCTTACATTTTTTTAGACTCTGGGTAGGAAAGTTTCTGATGTTGCTGCTGCTTCTGCTGCTGTTTCTCCTCCTCCTCCTCCTCGTCCTCCACCTCCTCCTCTTCCTCTTCTTCCTCCACCTCCTTTCCCTCCTCTCCATCCTCCTCTTCTCTTCTTCTTCTTTTAGCTTACTTTTTCCTTCCTTTTCATTGAAAATATTTTTTATACAATATATTCTGATCATAGTCTCTCCTCCCCTAACTTCTCTTAAATTCTCCCCACCTATCCAATTCCACATTCTCTTTCTCTCTTGCTTTGGAAAACAAACAGGAAAATTAGAACAAAACCAAGAAAGAAAGAGAGAAAGAGAGAAAGAAAGAAAAAAAGAAAGAAAGAAAGACACAATAAACACACATACCCAGACACACAAAACAAACTGCATATAATCATAAAATTAGAAACTATAATATGCAAGCAAACAATTAGTAAGATTTTTTTAAAAATTTAAAAATTAAAAAACCTACAAAATTACCAAGTTCATTTACTGCTGGATACGGGGCCTGCCCTCAAGTGTGGTTTATATACCCAGTGAGACTCCATTGGAGAAAACTAACTTTTCCTTTGCCAGCAGATGTCAACTGGAGATGGCTTCTTGGTTAGGGAAGGGAGCTTGTATTCACTTCCCCATCTCAGTGCAGGGACCCTGTCTGGTCTGGGAGCCCATCTAGCTTGACTGTGCATGCTGCCACAGTCTCTGTGAGTTCATGTGTGTGAGAGGCTTACTATGTCTGGAAGACAGTTTCCTTGCTTTCATCCAACCCTTCTGCACGGGTTCCTGAGGCCTGGGGAATGGGGAATTGATGAAAGCATCCCATTTAGTACTGAGTGTTCCAAAGTCTCACACTCTGCACATAGCCTAGGCATGGGTCTCTGTGTTAGTTCCCATCTACTGCAAGAGGAATCTTGTCTAATGATGGCTGACTGAGGCACTGATCTATGGGCATAGCAGAATGTCATTAGGAGTCACTTCACTGCTATGTTCCTGTAACAGAACAATAATATTTGGTTTTCCCCTAGGCCTTGGGGCTAACTGGTCTCAGGTTTTTGGCCACCAAAGCAGTGTCAGGTGCTGCTTCCACCTTATGGGGTGGGCCTTAAATCTGAATAGAGAGTAGCTATTCATTCCTAAGGCTTTGTGCTACTACTGCACCAGCATATCATGTGACAGGTAAGTGTTGTAGGTCTCAGGGTTGTAACTGGTTTGGAGTTTACCTTTCTCTTCTGAAACAATGCAGAGTAACTTCCAGTAGCACAAACACTAGTCAGTGGGAGTAAAAGCTCTAGTTAGGCTCCAGCTCAACTTCTCCATGTTCAATGAGATGTCTAATTGTTGTTTTCACAATAGAGCCTGGCCATAGGTTGTGGGTAGTAATCAGTAGCTTTGCCAATAGCCTGAGTTGTTTGAGAGTTTCCAGGAGGCCCCTTCAGACAACAACTTCATTAGAGTAACGCACTCCTGGAACTGGAAACTAAGGTACTCACTAAATACAATTTCTTTCCATCCTCTTCCATTCAACTGTAAGTTTCATAATTTCATTTTTAACAGCTGAGTAATACTGCATAATGTAAATGTACTACCTTTTCATTATCCAGTTACCTGGTGATGAGCATCCAGGATGTTTCCAATTTCAGGCTATTATGAGTAGAACAAAAATGAGAATAAATAAATAACAAGTAAGTAAATGATAAAATAGGTGTCTCTATAGTGCAATGTAGAATCTTTGGGTATATATCTAAGAGTGGTACAGCTGGGTCATTAAATACATCCATTTCCAGATTCCTGGAGAAACGTCATACCCATCTCCATGGCTGTACAAGTTTGCATGACCACCAGCAATGGATAAATTTTCTCCTTTCCCCACATCCTCAACATCATGAGCTGTCATTTGGTTTATTGGTCTTAAATATTCTGACCAGTGTAAAATGAAATACCAACAGAATTTTTCCTTGCATTTCCCTGATGACTAAGGATGTTGAATATTTCTTTAAGTGTTTCTCAGACATCTGTGTTTCTTTTGATAACTCTGTTTAGTTCTGTACCCCATTTTTAACTGGGTTATTTAAGGAGGTATCTATCAAGGCACAAAAAGTGGACAGGACATTAAATAAATAGGACCAGAAAAGAAGTTTCCCACAATACCTAATAATCAAGACTCTAAATGTATAAAACAAAGAAAAATTATTAAAAGCTACAAGGGAAAAAGACCAAGTAACACACACAGGCAGGCCCATTAGAATCATACCTGACTTCTCAATGGAGATTCTAAAGGCTACAAACTCCTGGATAGATGTTCTACAAACTATCAAAGGCCACAGATGTCAGCACAGACTACTATACCCAGCAAAACTATAGTTATAATATAAAGAGAAAGAAAGCTAATGATAACACTAAATTTAAGCACTATTCATCTACAAAGACAGCTCTACAGAGGCACAAGAAGGAAAACTTCAGTACGAAGAGGTTAACCACATCCAAGGAAGCACAAGGAATAAATAATCCCAGACCAGGAGATCAAAATTAGAGAGACCCACACATAACAATAAAATAACAGGAATCAATCATCACTGCTCATCAATAACCATCAATATTAATGGTCTTAATTCTCCAATAAAAAGACACAGACTAATAGATTGAATTAGAAAACAAGTCCATCTTTCTGCTGTATCAAAGAAACACACGTTACCATTAAGAGTACACATCACCTCAGGTTAAAGGAACAGAAGAAATATTCCAAGCAAGTGGAACCAAGAAACACATAGGTAGCGTCATTTTCACATATGGCAAAATGCACTTCAAACCAAGCCAGTTCTGAAGGGGTAAGAAAGAACATGACATACTCATCAAATGAAAATCCACCAAGAAGACATTGCAATTATAAACATTTATGTGTCAAACAGAAGATACCCACACTTATTAAAGAAAACAATTCTTTGCTGTATGTTCTCTTGCATAAATATAAGAACATATCTACAAAATTCAATTTTCAATTTTACTGTCCTGAAATGGTAATGAGACCAGAAATCAACTTCTAATTCACATAAGGCCCATACCCAATTTAAAAGAATTTTTAATATTAACTTAAATTATTTATATTTTAATTTTCACATTAAAATAATTATAAATATTTTCCAATTATTTAAAATTTTCCTATTGGTAATGATTACATTCCATCTATACCTGACTCTAATTAGGTACACTAATCCTCTCATTTGTCAAACAGTGTATCTGTGTTAATTTTTCCATTACTAGAGCTTTATGATCAACCTTAATTACAGGTAAAATCACTTTCCCTCGTTATTATTCTTCAAAATTGGCCTAAGTGGCTTGCCCCTTTACTCTTGGAAGTTTCTGGTTCAAATTGTGACATTCTCTGGAAAACCAAGATCATATTTTGGCTTTGGTGTGTTGAATATGGACATTAAGTGGGGGGGGGAATTTATAATACCAAGTGTATTTAATCTGAAAATACAATACAGTCCTTCATTTATTTGATTTCTCCTTCAACTTTAATACGTCATTTTCAACTAGATATGGTAGTGTACAGCTTTGATTCCAGCACTTGGGAGGCAGAGGAGGCAAAGGCAGGCAGATCTATGTGACTTCAAGACCAGCCTAGTGTACATAATTAGATCCAGGCTGGCAAGAGTTACACAGTGAGATCCTGTCTCAAAACAAAAACAAAACAAATAAAAAGAACAAAACTCAGTTACTTTCTTTACAAGAATTTCCCACAACTTTTACTGTATTTATGGTTTCAAATTGCATTCCTCATTCTTTGTTACTGGGAAAGAAACAATTTTCAATGTTATGATATTGATGAATCAACCAGTATGACTTACTCAACTGATAAGTTCTGGCTTGTCAAATCTTATAAATTATAATATAGAATTTGCAAACAATGATGTATGCCAATCAATCATTTTAATTTAATTTAACTTAAAGAAAACCAACCTAAAAGTAAGTGCAAGAACAATGGGCAAACTAACTCCCGAAAAGAGCAAGACACTCACACTGACTGCAAGGCTGGAGAAAGGGACAGAACATTTAGCTGGAGAGCTTGTGAGTTACTTGCAAATGAACTTCTTTGAGAGTAGAAGGATCCTCAGGTCATTCTTGACTATCAGAATGCATGTGAGCTTCTCTCTCTAGAAGTGCCCCACCCCCCTGTACATATCAAGGGCAAAGTCTCCACTTTACTACACAGGCTCTATTTTTCTGTCTCAGGCAATTCTCAACGGAGGGGCGACAAGAATACCACCATCTCCCTGGACGAAGAGCATGGGGATGTTTCATTTTGTGGATCTATCTATCTCTTCATATGTCCCCTCATCATTCTCTATCGTCGTCACAGTTGCTTCTACATCTCCCAGGATCATATTTAAATGTTGATCATAAGCATGTAATCTGCCTGGAAGCACCCAGTCCCTTCTCATTTTCACATAAATTCCTCATCCAAGATGAGCCCGATAAGATCCAGGGGCTCCTCTACGGTAGGTATTGGTGGTCTGTTGCTGATCTATGCCGTCTGCCGTGTTTTCCAATCATCTTCTTTTTACTGTTGCGCTTAAACTGCTAGCCTTTAGTCCCAGCACTCGGGAGGCAGAGGCAGGCAGATTTCTGAGTTCGAGGCCAGCCTGGTCTACAGAGTGAGTTCCAGGACAGCCAGGGATACACAGAGAAACCCTGTCTCGAAAAACAAAACAAAACAAAAAAACAAAAACAAAGGGCTAACTAGTAACAAGAGTAGAAGATGTCTTTGTCTTATTCTTACCCATAATCCTTGTCTTTTAGATATGTTTATTTCACATTTCTCTTTTTTTTTTTCAAACTTTTTTTTTGGACATTTCAAATGTTATCCCCTTCCCTAATTTCCCCACCGAAAATCCCCTATGCCCTCCCCCCTCCCCCTGCTCCCCAACCCACCCACTCCCATTCCTGATCCTGGCATTCTCCTATACTGGGGCATAGAGCCTTCACAGGACCAAGCGCCTATCGTCCCATTGATGACTGACTAAATATATCCTCTGCTAACTATACAACTAGAGCCACAAGTTCCACTAATGTTCTTTAAATGGTGGTATAGTTCCAAGGAGATCTGGGGGTGCTGGTTAGTTCATATTAATGTTCCTCCTATGGGGCTTCAGACCTCTTTAGCTCCCTGGGTACTTTCTCTGGCTCCTTCATTGGGGACCTTGTGATTCATCCAATGGATGACTGAGCATCCACTTCTGTATTTTCCAGGCACTGGTAGAGCCTCGAAGGAGACAGCTATATCAGGCTCCTGTCAGCAGGCTCTTCTTGGCATCTGCCAAGTGTCTGGGATTGGTGGTTGTTTATATGGGTGGATCCCCAAATGGGGCAGTCTCTGGATGGTTGTTCCTACAGGCTCTGCTCTGAACTTTGTCTATGTAACTTCTTCCATGGATATTTTGTTCCCCATTCTAAGAAGGAACAAAGTATCCACACTTTGGTGTTCCTTCTTCTTGAGTTTCAAGTGTTTTACAAATTATATCTTGGATGTTCTATATTTCTGGGCTAATATCCACTTATCAGTGAGTGTACATCATGTGTGTTCTTTTGTGATTGGCTTACCTCACTTAGGATGATATCCTTCAGATCCATCCATTTGCCTAGGAATTTCATAAATTCATTGTTTTTAATAGCTGAGTAGTACTCCATTGTGTAAATGTACCACATTTTCTGTATCCATTCTTCTGTTGAGGGACATCTGGGTTCTTTCCAGCTTCTGGCTAGTATAAACAAGGCTGCTATGAACATAGTAGAGCATGTGTCCTTATTACAAGTGGAAACATCTTCTGGGTATATGCCTAGGAGAGGAATTGCTGGATCTTCCAGTAGTATTATGTCCAATTTTCTGCGGAACTGCCAAACTGATTTCCAGAGTGGTTGTACCAGCTTGCAATCCCACCAACAATGAAGGAGTGTTCCTCTTTCTCCACATCCTCACCAACATCTGCTATCACCTAAGTTTTTGATCTTAGCCATTCTGACTGCTGTGAGGTGGAATCTCAGGGTTGTTTTGATTTGCATTTCCCTGATCATTAAGGATGTTGAACATTTTTTCAGGTGCTTCTCAGCCCTTCAGTATTCCTCAGTTAAGAATTCTTTGTTTAGCTCTGTACCCCATTTTTTAATAGGGTTATATGATTTTCTGGAGTCCATCTTCTTGAGTTCTTTGT
The DNA here is from genome assembly GCA_902729485.2 of Mus minutoides. Taxonomy (NCBI): domain Eukaryota; kingdom Metazoa; phylum Chordata; class Mammalia; order Rodentia; family Muridae; genus Mus; species Mus minutoides. The sequence goes on along the minus strand of LR751614.1, from coordinate 74,265 downwards.
ATATATTGGATATTAGTCCCCTATCAGATTTAGGATTGGTAAAGATCCTTTCCCAATCTCTGGGTGGCCTTTTTGACTTATTGACAGTATCTTTTGCCTTACAGAAGCTTTGCAATTTCATGAGGTCCCATTTGTTGGTTCTCGATCTTACAGTAGAAACCACTGCTGTTCTGTTCAGGAATTTTTCCCCAGTGCCCATATCTTCAAGGCTTTTTCCTACTTTCTCCTCTATAAGTTTCAGTGTGTCTGGTTTTATGTGGAGGTCTTTGACCCACTTGGACTTGAGCTTTGTACAAGGAGATAAGAATGAATCATTTCGCATTCTTCTATATGATAACCGCCAGTTGTGCCAGCACCATTTGATAAAGATGCTGTCTTCTTTCCACTGGATGGTTTTAGCTTCCTTGTCAAAGATCAAGTGACCATAGGTATGTGGGTTCATTTCTGGATCTTCAATTCTATTCCATTGATCTACCTGTCTGCCGCTGTACCAGTACCATGCAGTTTTTATCACAATTACTCTGTAGTACAGCTTGAGGTCAGGCATGGTGATCCTACCAGAGGTTCTTTTAGTGTTGAGAATAGTTTTTGCTATCTTAGCATTTTTGTTATTCCAGATGAACTTGCAAATTGCCCTTTCTAATTCGTTGAAGAATTGAGTTGGAATTTTGATGGGGATTGCATTGAATCTGTAGATTGCTTTCGGTAGGATAGCCATTTTGACTATATTAATCCTGCCAATGCATGAGCATGGGAGACCTTTCCATCTTCTAAGATCTTCTTTGATTTCTTTCATAAGATAATTGAAGTTCTTATCCTACAAATCTTTCACTTCCTTAGGAGTCACACCAAGGTATTTTATGTTAATTGTGACTATTGTGAAGGGTGTTGTTTCCCTAATTTCTTTCTCAGCCTGTTTATCCTTTATGTAGAGAAAGGGCACAGATTTGTTTGAGTTAATTTTATATCCAGCTACTGCACTGAAGCTGATTTTCAGGTTTAGAAGTTCTCTTGTAGAATTTTTAGGGTCATTCATATATACTATCATATCATCTGCAAATGGTGATATTTTGACTTCTTCCTTTCCAATTTGTATCCCCTTGATCTCCTTTTGTTGTATAATTACTCTGGCTAAAATTTCAAGTACTATACTGAATAGGTAGGGAGAAAGTGGGCAGCATTGTCTAGTCCCTAATTTTAGTGGGATTGCTTCAAGTTTCTCACCATTTAGTTTGATGTTGGCTACTGGTTTGTTGTATATTGCTTTTATTAGGCTTAGGTATGGACCTTGAATTCCTGATTTTTCATAGACTTTTATCATGAACAGGTATTGGATTTTGTCAAATGATTTCTCAGAATCTAATGAGATGATCATGTGGTTTTTGTCTTTGAGTTTGTCTATATAGTTGATTATGTTAGTGGATTAATTAATATTTAATTCGTTAATATTTCATATATTAAACCATCCCTGCATACCAGGAATGAAGCTTATTTGATCATGATGAATAATTGTTTTGATGTGTTCTTGGATTTGGTCTGTGAGAATTTTGTTGAGTATTTTTTCATCGATGTTCATAAGAAAAATTTGTCTGAAATTCTTTCTTTGTTGGATCTTTGTGTGGTTTAGGTATCAGAGTAACTGTGGCTTAATAGTATGAATTGGGTAGAGTAACTTCTGTTTCTATTTTGTGAAATATTTTGAGAAGAATTGGAATTAGGTCTTCTTTTTTTTGAGAGGAAACACTGTTTGATATTTATTAGGGAATGAACAGCCTGACATGATCTCAGGAATTAGGTCTTCTTTGAAGGTCTGATAGAACTCTGCACTAAACCCATCTGGTCCTGGGATTTTTTTTTTTGGAGGGGGAGGACACTATTGATGACTGCTTCTATTTCTTTAAGGAATATGGGACTGTTTAGGTCATTAATCTGATCTAGATTTAACTTTGGTACCTGGTATCTGTCTAGAAAATTGTCCATTTCATCCTCCAGGTTTTCCAGTTTTGTTGAGTATAGCCTTTTGTAGTAGGATCTGATGATGCTTTGGATTTCCTCAAATTCTGTTGTTATATCTTCTCCCTTTTCATTTCTGATTTTGTTAATTAGGATATTGTCCCTGTGCCCTGTTGACTCTTTGTATAGTTGTTTTTTTGTTTTTTTTTTCTACTTGGTTGATTTCAGCCCTGAGTGTGATGATTTCCTGCTGTCTACTCCTCTTGAGTGAATTTGCTTCCTTTTGTTCTAGAGCTTTTAGGTGTGATGTCAAGCTGCTAGTGTATGCTATCTCTAGTTTCTTTTTGGCAGCACTCAGAGCTATGAGTTTTCCTCTTAGGAATACTTTCATTGTGTCTTCGGGTATGTTGTGACTTCGTTTTCATTAAACGCTTAAAAGTCTTTAATATCTTTCTTTATTTCTTCCTTGACAAAGTCATCGAGTAGAGTGTTGTTCAGCTTCCACATGAATGTTGGCTTTGTTTTATTTATGTTGTTATTGAAGATCAGCTTTAGTCCGTGGTGATCTGATAAGATGCATGTTATAATTTCAGTATTTTTGTATAGGTTGAAGCCTGTTTCCTGATGGATTATATGGTCAGTTTCGGAGAAGATATCATGAGGTACTAAGAAGAAGGTATATCCTTTTGTTTTAGGATAAAATTGTAGATTTCTATTAAATCCATTTGTTTCATAATTTCTGTTAGTGTCCATTTGTCTCTGTTTAGTTTCTGTTTCCAGGATCTGACCATTGATGAGAGTGGGGTATTAAAGTCTCCCACTATTTTTGTGTGTGGTGCAATGTGTGCTTTGAGCTTTACTAATGTTTTTTTAATGAATGGATGCCCTTGCATTTGGAGCATAGATATTCAGAACTGAGAGTTCATTTTGGAAGATTTTACCTTTGATGAGCATGAAGTGTCCCTCATTGTCTTTTTTGATAACTTTGGGTTGGAAGTCGACTTTATTTAATATTAGAATGGCTACTCCAGGTTGTTTCTTCGAACCGTTTGCTTGGAAAATTGTTTTCCAGCTTTTTATCCTGAGGTAGTGTCTGTCTTTGTCCCTGAGGTGGGTTTCCTGTATGCAGCAAAATGGTGGGTCCTGTTTATTTAGCCAGTCTATTAGTCTATGTCTTTCTATTGGGGAATTGAGTCAATTATATTAAGAGATATTAAGGAAAAGTAATTGTCACTTCTTGTTATTTTTGTTGTTAGAGTTGAGATTCTGTTCTTGCGGCTATCTTCTTTTAGGTTTGTTGAATAACTATTTTCTTGCTTTTTCTAGAGTGTCATTTCCCTCCTTGTGTTGGAGTTTTCCCTTTACTTTCCTCTGAAGGACTGGATTTGTGGAAAGATATTATGTGAATTTGGTTTTGTCATAGAATACTTTGCTTTCTCCATCTATGGTAGTTGAGAGTTTTGCTGGGTATAGTAGCCTGGGCTGGCATTTGTGTTCTCTTAGGGTCTGTATAACATCTGTCCAGGATCTTCTGGCTTTTGTCATCTCTGGTGAAAAGTCTGGAGTAATTCTAATAGGCCTGCCTTTATATGTTACTTGACCTTTTTCCCTTACTGCTTTTAATATTCTGTCTTTATTTAGTGCATTTGTTGTTCTTATTATTATGTGTCGGGAGAAATTTCTTTTATGGTCTAGTCTATTTGGAGTTCTGTAGGCTTTTTGCATGTTCATGGGCATCTCTTTCTTTAGATTTGGGAAGTTTTCTTCTATAATTTTGTTGAAGATATTTACTGACCCTTTAAGTTGAAAGTCTTCATTCTCATCTATACCTATTATCCTTAGGTTTGCTCTTCTCATTGTGTCCTGGATTTCCTGGATATTTTGAGTTAGGATCTTTTTGGATTTTGCCTTTTCTTTGATTGTTGTGCCCATATGTTCTGTGGAATCTTCTGCACTTCAGATTCTCTCTTCCATCTCTTGTATCTTGTTGCTGATGCTCACATCTATGGTTCCTGATATCTTTCCTAGGATTTTTATCTCCAGAGTTGTCTCCCTTTGTGATTTCTTTATTGTTTCTACTTCCATGTTTAGATCCTAGATGGTTTTGTTCGATTCCATTACCTGATTAGTAGTGTTTTCCTGTAACTCTTTAAGGGATTTTTGTGTTTCCCCTTTAAGGACTTCTAGCTGTTTACCTGTGTTCTCCTGTTTTTCTTGAAGGGAGCTATTTATTCCCTTCTTAAAGTCCTACATCATCATCATGATAAGAGGCTTTAGATCCATGTCTTGCTTTTCTGGTGTGATGGTGTATTCAGGACTTACTATGGTGGGAGAGTTTGGTTCTGATGATGCCAAGTAACCTTGGTTTCTGTTGCTTCTGTTCTTATGCTTGCCTCCTGCCATCTGATTATCTCAAGTGCTTGTTGCCCTCAATATATCTGATTAGAGCCTGTCCTTCCTATAATCCCGGTTGATTCAGGACTCCTCAGAGTTCAGCTTTCTCTGCGATCCTGTGATTCCGGGATCCTGTGAACCTGAGATTCGGGGTATGTCAGAGTTCTTGGCAGTCAAGCTTCCTCTGAGACCCTGAGATCCTGGTGTGACCAAGCTTCTGGTGTCCTGGCATCCTAAAATAATAAGATCGTGGGCATATATTTCACATTTCTATTGTTTACTCTTCATGTGTTAAAGAAATATTTCATATTCATCTCTATTTGAAAATAACCTACATAACCTATTCACATATTTATTCCAACATTGCTATCAAAACTATATTAGCCTTAAAAATGCTCTAAAGTTTCCACTTTACATGTTGGATATCTACAAACCCTTAATTGACCTGGTTTCATGAAAACTCTTTTTTTTTAACCATAATATAATAATGATTTTAATTCTTAATTTTTCTTTATGTTGTTATAGTCTAGAATACATTTCCTATCTTTTAATTTTAACTCTATCCTATAAATTTTAGGTGATTCTCCTTTAGTTATTTCCTAACTGGATTTTTAAAAACATTCTCATCCAATATTGCATCTAACCAGGTTTATCTACTTTAATACAATGTGTCTTTATATTGTCAACCCATGACTTTGGAATTTCTGTTAAACAAATTTTTCATAAACTTCCTTTTTTATTCTTTTCAATTCAATCATATTTCATTCTTCAAATTGCTTTAGGCTGTGGTTATTTTTAATAATTGGACTTAACTTTTAAAATACATTAAACTTAGTTTTATGTATGTTTGACTTAACAAATTACAAAAATCAATTTTCCTTACTCTTCCTACAATTACAAACACTTTAAGTCATATTTTCCTTCAGTCTTACATGATATTTTTGCCCATTATTTAAATTCCACCTTAATTAATTAAGCCATGCTGTCAATTTTTCTTTATTATTCCTATTGTTTTATGTAGTTTATGTCTGTTCATATTTTACAAAATATTTGGGTCACCATTACGTCTCATTCAGATTTAATCTTCTTGATGAGGCTTACACTGTAAGTTCTTGTGGAAAGCTCTGTGACCAGGAGACTCCATCTTGAGCCTTTTTATTTAAGCGTATGAGCACTTTGCCTGCATGCATGTCTATACACTTCTTCCCACAGAGAACACAATAAGGCATTGGATCCCCTGGAATTGATGCTATAGACAGTTGTGAGCTGCCATATGGGTAGTGGAACTCAGACCCGGGTCCTCTGGGACGGCATTCAGTGCTCTCACCACTGATCCATCTCTCACTCCTCTATCTTAATTTTGTAAAGTGTCTCTATCATGCCCTAATTCTTGAGTGATGTTTAAGCCTAGTAATTCTGAGTTGCATACATTTTATTTCAGCAATTTAGGTTATCAGACTTGCTTCCAGTTTCAGCTGTTCACATTGAACACTCGGCTCTCTATTTAAGGTTGTCTTCATTTGTTTTTTGTAAAATCTAATTTTCTCTGTTGTTTAAGGTTTTGCTAAGATATGTCTGCTTGCAGTTATTTGTGCTGTATTTATCCTATCTTATGTGTGTGTGCCTCCAAATCATGTCCTTGCAATGATATAAAAAATTCTCATCAGCTCTAAGTATTGCTTCCTTACTTTCTCTTTTCCCAGAACTCTTGTTGGATTTGTGTTGGATCTTTTTCTTCTAGCCTCATATTTCTAAAGTTCTCTCTGATATTTCCTATTTGAAATTTCTTATTGAGGTCATGTAGCTAACTCTTTGTGATTGTATTCAACTTTTCAAGCAGTGTCCTTTGTAAATTGTATTTGGTGCTTCATTTAGTGGTGCCAAAAATCTTAGGGTCATAGAGGTACAGTCATGATATAATCTAAATGAATATAAATCTCTATGAGTTCTGGGAAGACAATTCTCTCTTCTACCACTAGCCTATGTTTTATAATCTATTACCCAACACAGCTATACCAGCAAGCAACTCAAATTAAATTGCAGTAAGCATTTTTCTAAGTCATACAGTGCACTTCCTACTCTGGAACCACAGTAGAGATTTCAAAGACTATATTTGATTCATTTATATGTAGAATTTTGCATGTGTGTATGTATGTATGTATGTATGTATACTACATATATATTTTGTGTCCACAGAAACTAGAAGAAGGCACTGGGTTCCAGTAGCAGAACTTATGGAACTGGAGTTACAGGTGGTTCTGGGCTGCCAAGTAGGTGATGGGAACTGAATCCATTTACAGGAGCAATAAGTCCTCTTAACCACCTTGGTATCACTCTAGCCTCAGAATATTCACTGTTTAAAGCATTTATTTTGTTGCTTATTAATATGTGTGCAGGTATATTTACATATGCAGGAGATTGAGGAGGAAGCTGAATCACCTACAACTGGAGTTACAGGTGGTTAGTTATGAGCATCTCTGTGTGGGTGAGTGGAACTTAGCTCAGGTCCTCTAAAACATCATCTAAATGCTCTTCACAACTGAGTCATCTTTCCAGCTCTCGGTTTTTGTGTTTTTTAAATGTTCTTATTTTATCATTACTATTGAAACTTTCTATTATCTGGAGCTCTCAGGGACTTGATCTGTTTACCTCACCAGGTGACTCTCATGAAATATTATTTCCTCTTCTGTTTTTGAGTCTGGTTTTGTGAATTTCTCTTCAGAAAAATTTGGTCTAAGGGAATAGTCTGCTACAGATGTAAAGGTGTGTTCTTCCAAAGTACTTTTAAGATTGTTTCAGTTTAATACATAAAGGATATCATCCGCTCATAGAAAAGTTTATTGATTGCATTGGCTAAAGGCAGCCAAATCCATGTAGATATTATAATATCAAACTTTGGGCTCCAGGTTCTTCCAGACTTTTCTTTTTTCTTCACAGTCAGTCTTATCACTGCCATCTGTTGGTGTATAGAATATTTTAAAATTTGTTTTCTCATCAAGCTTTTAAAACCCAACCCTTACAGGAGAGTATTCTCTCAACCTCTCTGCCTATGCAGGAGCAGCCCACATGTCCTCTTCCTCATCGGCATTGGAACCTTGTGCCCCAACCTCCAGGGAAGGCTGAGCAGCAGCTAAGCTTCACACTTCTTTGATTTAAAGCTCTTCTTTTTTTACCTCAGTGACCTAAATGTTTCCATTTCTATAAACATACCTCAGCAATTCTGAGACATTTTATTGTATGTTGTGTAGCTTATGGAGGAATTTTTAGAAGGATCTTCAGATTGTTTTCTTTGCCAGGATTGCTGGTACCAGAACTTCTCAATTTTCTTGTTTACCAACAATTCTCTTGAACACTAATAGTATAATGTTAGTAAACTGTGCAATTATAGTAAATGTAATTGAAATGAGCAGATTCACACACACACACACACACACACACACACACACACACACACTTGTAGGAGGTTTTCACACACCTCAATCAGTAGCAGCAGGTGCTGTGTCACTCTAAAGTGCAAATACTAACCAAGTGTGTTTTGCAGGTGGTACACATCAGATCTCACAGAAATAATAGAGAACATCGTAAATCCAACACAGAGATTAAATGTAAATTAGTAGAGCATCTATGATAGGTTTTAGGGGCTAGAGTACAAAATACTGAGAAATGAATCGCCGGGTGTGGTGGCACACGCCTTTAATCTCAGCACTTGGGAGGCAGAGGCAGGCAGATTTCTGAGTTCGAGGCCAGCCTGGTCTACAAAGTGAGTTCCAGGACAGCTAGGGCTATACAGAGAAACCCTGTCTCAAAAAAAAAAAAAAAAAAGATAAATGAATCTGGAGAAATGTCTTAGGCTCATGCTCTGAAAGTCAGTAAGTCTCTGAGGAATTAGTTCTCAATCTTCAGAAGATGACTGGAATGAGTACATCAAAGCAGGAAAGTTGAGAGGCACATGCAGTTCCATGTGTGGTTTTCTGGAAATGCAGATGTTCATGGTACTACTGTGGTATCTGTGAAGGCTCCAGCCACAAGCTGGAAGTTTCTGCAGAAGAATGAGTACCCTCTTATTTATAGCTGTAAGACCTTACACTGCCTCAAGGATGTGGAAGATATTCTTGAGTGGGATACTCATCCCATTCTTTTGGTTGTGGTTCCTCCGTAAACATTTCTGACTCAGCTGTTGTAATGTTGGGTTAGGGAAAAATCTTCCTGCAAATTTATTTCCTATGTGTGTGCCACACTCATGGCAATAGGGCCTCCTAAGTTTGCCATTCATGCTTTCTTTAGGGTCCTTTTTACCCCTTCTTTATGGTTTAAATGTAGAGTATCCCAGCTTGTGTGTTCAGACACAGTCCTCATCTGATGCTGCTGCTTTGGGGAATAATGGAATCTTTATGAGGTAGAGTCTGCCTGGAGGAGGAGAATCACTGAGGGCCACTGGACTTACAGGTTACAGCTTCTGGCCTAATTTCTCACTCTGTTGTCTGCTCAGCCACGATGTGAACAAGCAGCTCCATCCATCCTCCTGCTGCCGCAGCCTCGAGTCACTCCAGATGCTGTGCCTTCTTCTCCTCGTGGGAGGCTTTACCCTCAGCCTGTGAGCCAAAACTTTCTTTCCTTAATTTACTTTTTATTAATTATTTGACAATAGCAATGAGAAAAAATGTTTATTACACCATGGGTGTTATTATACTCATAGTTAATTATTTGTTTTATGTATGCACATGTGAGCAGCTATGTGTGTGCACGTGTGCATGCGTGTGGATTATAAGCACGAACTACCATATCTATCCCTTTCAGTGTGAATTATGATAAGTAAAGCAGGTCTTCATGCTTTCAAGAAAACTTAGTTACTAAGGTACCTCCATAGCATCTAATAACTCTTTATCATAAGCATTCTCTATATATTTCTTCACCAACTCAGGTTCTGACTCACAAGGTAAGATTTAAGGATAACTACCCAGGACCACAAAATTATTCCAGAGTTCCCAGTTGCATAAATAACTCTGATGCTGTTTAAACATGACTCCTGGGAATGCTACACTAAAGTAACTGTTCTTTTAGGGAAATTCTGACAGGCAGTTACAGATTGTGTGTTTTCATGGCTATAGACATAATCACTCCACATGTGCTGACATTTCCCTGATCATAAAACCTACAAAACACTGATTTAATTGGATAAAGAGCAAAATCACTTTAATTCAAAGCAAGACTAATCTCCTGTGGAATTAAGAGATAATATTGAGAATTACAGTTCATAGTTGTTTGAAATGGGTTACAATTATTCTATTATGGAAATCCATTTTAGTTATGGAGTCAATACAGAGGTCAGAAGGGGGAAAACATGGAGGCTTTGTCAAAGGAAGATGTTTTTGAAATAGACACAAGATTTCACATAACATATATTATACCCATATTATACTGAAATAGATATTGCTCACAGAAAGTCATCCTCAATTTGCTCACTGATTTAAAAGGACAACATTACTCAAAGTGACATACCAGTCATTCACTCAATCCATCTCATCAAAAGGGTTGGTTGGCTGAGAAGGGAAGGGTCAGAAAGGGCCAGAAAAGGTAACAGTGGCTTGACCTGGTGCTCATTGTTTTCAGAGTTGGCTGTAATTTTATGGACCTAAGTTTTCACATGGACTGCTGTGTATTCTTCATCCCTAAAATAGAGTCAACATGGTCTTGCATGGTGGCACACACCTTCGATCACAGCGCTCTAGAGGCAGAAGCAGGTGGATTTCTGTGAATGTGTGGCCAGCCTGGTACAAAGTGTAGACAGCCAGGACTATCACACAGAGAAACCCTGTCTCAAACAAACAAACAAACAAAACAACAACAAGTAATTTTAAAATTACTCTTAATATAAAGTCTTGAACTAATTGACATATTTTAAAGAACACTCCTATCAACACTCATCAACTACAAAAATAACGAAGGTATTACTAACTTTAAGATATTTTTTGACAATACTGACATTTATGTGAATTTTATTTTAGGCTTGACATTATTCTGTGTGAGAAAAATGACTAAAAAAATGAGGCCAAGCCTGAGAACCACAGCTAATTACTCAGAAGACTGGGCACTCCTGCATGTCTGTGTGAGGCCAAAACACTGGCTTCTTCCAGTCTTCTTGGCACATAAATATGGGCTGAAAACTAAAATTATTCTGGAGGCTAGCTTTTTAATCTTAGTTGCCTCTGTGCTTTGATGTATCTGTGATGTTTCATTGCAAATCTTAGCCATTGGTTTTTCCAGGGGCACACACACACACACACACACACACACACACACACACACAAACCCATTTTGGTTGTCTGTCTCCAGGATTTCTGACATCTTTCTCCCACAATATTTACCTTGTTCTGGTCAACCCAAACTCAGAAAGAAAAAAACCTGTATGCCTTCCTTCATATATGAATCTCAGACTACAATGCCTATGTATATAGAAAATACATATTTACAGCTGTAAATGTGAATACAATGTAGCATTTAGAAAGAAGACCAAGAGAGTGTAGTAGTGGATGATGAGGAAGGAAAAACTCTGCCATAGATTTTTTTCCCCTTTCTTTTGTGGTGGATAAATGGATAAAGATGAAGCAGGCAGTGCAGTGGACACTTTTATGTCTACTTAGCACAAGCTAGAGAGAAGGGAACTTACATTGAGAAATTGCCTCCATAAGATCAGGTTGTAGGCAAGCCTGTAGGTCAATTTCTTGATTTGTTGTTGATGTGGGAGGGCCTGGATCAGTGTGCATGTGGTGCCTAGAACTTTATGCATGGGATCACCATTAGATTGGTGGTTCTAAGTTCTAAAAGAAAGTAGGTTGAGTAAGCCATGAGGAATAAGTTGGTAATCCACGCCCCCTCTGTGTCCTCTGCATTAGCTCCTGCCTTCAGGTTCCTGCCTGGTTTGAGTTGGCTTCCCCCAGTGGACAGACTCAGGATGTATAAGCCAAATAAAACCTCTCCTTCGCCCCTCCTCTTACCTGTTATTCTCTTGCTCTTCCTCTTCCTCCCTTGCTCCCCCCTCTCTCCACTTTCCCTTCTCTCCTCTCTCCACATGGCCATGGCTGCCCTCTACTTCTCTACTCTCTCCCTCTCTCTGCATTTCTACAATAAATGCCTTGAAACCAAAAAACAAAAACAAAAGACCTCCTCTTCTCAAGTTGCTTTGGCTCTCGTAGTTCATCTCAGCAATAGTAACCCTGACTAAGACAGACCGTAAAAGTGTAAAACCATAGGTGAAGCTTCATTATTTCAGAATTTCTGCCCTGTATAGGAGTTCACTGAAATGTATAGAATTTGAGACTGGGCAACTCTTTGAGTGGTTTCTTTAGAGTAGCTGTGTGGTATTTTTGCTTATGTGTTAATTAGAATAATAATTTTGGTAGAATTTTATCTTTTTATATACATATTTAACTGAGGAAATACAGTTATACAATATATAATCTTATGCCTCTATAAGATAAGAATATATAATATAGATATACAGATATATATATGATGCATATCCTAAGTTCTTGTTGTTTTCTTGTGAAGAATGTTCTAGAAATTTCTGATCAGATCTTATCTTGAAAGACAAAGACAATATGATTTTATATATATATATATATATATATATATATATATATATATATAGTAATGAAATAAAACTTAATGATCTCCGTTGGTCATTCCTGCCTATCAGAATGTTTAATGAATCTAATTTCTCTTGGTTCCTCTGAACCTGTGAACATAAAGTAATAATACATACTAATCCTTTGAGTCCTTCAAAGACAGCTTCTGATTCCATAGTTCTGTGGCATATCCCAAAATTCTATATTTTTAACAAAGCCCTGTGTGGACATTATGTACAAGATCTTAGGAAAACTGCAGCGTGCCTCCCTCGACCAGCAAGAAAGAGACACCACCACAGGGATCTTCTCAGTCAGCTTTATTCTGGAGCACCTTGATAGTAGATTCCCAGGACCCAGGACAGCAGCAGAGCTGCTGCTTTTATACTCTCCCAGGGAAGGGGGGAGGGTGTCGTAGTGGTTGTAGATTGGTGCGCCAAGCCACACCCATTAGCATATTGTCCATACAAGCCACACCTCATTAGCATATTGCCCATTCGGGAGGGGCTACTGCTTGAGGAGGGCCTGAAGAGGGAGCCTGGGTTTTCCTGAGCAACTGCCATTCCTGAGCAACTGCCATTCCGGAGCAACTGCCATTCCGGAGCAACTGCCGCTTCCTACAGAAAACATATAAGCAAAAATGATAGCTAATGTCTAGACCATTTGCATAAGGTTTGGGTAACTTGAAAATGACTTGGTCCATTGTAGAAAGGCATTCTTCTGATAAAGGTCAGAATGAAGATCTAAAAGAACCTTGCCAGTATTTTTAGATAAGATTGGTCAATGAGCATTACCATAACAGCACCACATGGCAGACAGCCTAGAGATTTACTGCCTCGTGTTACTGGATTCTATAAGTATAAAATGAGGGTATTGGTGGGATGGGTTTACCCTGAAGCTGGAAAGGAGACTGTCCTAGACTCTCTCCTGGAATTGAAAACTCTTGGCACCCATTACCTTATGCTACCTGACCCCTTACCTTTGCCTACATCTTCACATAGAGTTTTCCTGTAGGTGGCACATAGACACAAATCTCCTATTTATAAAGGTCTTAGCCATGTCAGATTAAAGACACCCAGGTCTACTGTGACTTCATCCTAGCTTGACTAGTAAGAATTATAATGACCCTGATTACAAATAAGCTCCTAGTTTGATGAACTAGAAGTTAGGACTTAAGCATATGCTGTAGATTTTTTTTTTTTGGAGCAAAATTTAACACATAATAAGTTAGTAGGATAATGTCAGTCTCTAGGAGAAGGTGTTCTCCAGTCCCCTGGGGACTGCTTGTGATATTCCCACCAGAAAAGAGGAGTTTGGATGAGAAGGACTTGGAGATTCCTAGAAACCAATTCTTTAATTACTGTGACACTGGAAAAAGAAAAACTTTTGGAACATACATAATAAAAAGGACAAGCCATAAGAAGAAAGGACACAGGGTCTTCTGAATCAGAATCCCAATAACATGTCTGCAAAGTCATGAAAATTAACAGGAAGCTCTTGAAGACACAATTGCCACCAGAGTGAGATGACCCAGGAGAGAAGGACCATGTTAACAAAGTCCTAAAGTGTTTGAAGGATTGGTGGATCAATGGGATTTGAGCTCTGTCTGATTCTTTGTAACCAAATTCATTCAAATCCATTAAAAGAAGTAGAATAAGAAAGAGACACTTGACAAAGTAGCCTCTCCACCTTAATTTAGGGAAAGGGGGAATAAAACCTCAAAAGACATGTGTATGCCCCTATTTAGAAGAGGGCCAAAGTAAGAGACAAAACTCTGCGAAGGAAGGTCATGGTGTGACACTATCTGAAGATCTCAGGCAAACCATTTCATCTCTCTGAGCTGCACTGCTCTTACTTAAAATATCCTTTGCAGGGTAACTTAACGGATTAAAAGAGATAGTGGTTGTGAAATCACCAATTAGCTCGAAGAGAAGGTTCTATGAATTCCTGCAAACAATGATCAAATCCTCTCTTTTTAAATCTGTAGAATTAGCACACAGGAGACACTCTTCAGTTAGTTATTGGCCCTTTAAGTATTTCCATACAGCATCCTGAAAACTGACCTCTCTGTGCCCACCAATGCCCTACCTAACTCAGACACACTATAAAATATCAGAAAACAACCTTGGACTTTTAATCATCCTGAGTTTTGTAATTACAGGTGTGTGCTCCTGCTTTGTGTAATATTAAAGACAGAATCGAAGGCTTTGAGAATTCTATCCAACTGAGTTACATCCCAGAATGCTAACTTCCTGGAGCTTGAGAATAAGACTTCCAGGGATGGAGATGGCTCCATGGGTAGAATGTTTGCTACTAAAGCACAAGAATCTCAGTTCAGATCCCCAGTTTCTCTCCAAAAGTATATGTATGATGGTTTGCACCCGAAACCCAATGCTGGGGCTGGAGACAGCCAGATGCTGCAGCTTGCCTGGCAGCGATGCTATATGAATCAGTGAGCTCTAGTCCAGTGGGAGGTCTTGTCCCAACAATTAGGGTAAAGACGTGTAAAGGAAGACATTCAATGTCACTCTTTTTTATGTCACACACACACACACACACACACACACACACACACACACACACACACACCTATACACACATACAAGCAAAATAAAACTTCCATTTATCCTAACTTATAACAACCTGGCAATCCCAGAATAATACATTCTGAAGGCAGAATCTGAAGCAGTCGAAAGCAACCCTCCTCACGTGGATGCTGCTTGCACTCTGCACAGCTGAGAAGACCACACACACACACACACACACACACAGAGAGAGAGAGAGAGAGAGAGAGAGAGAGAGAGAGAGAGAGAGAGTTCTCTGACATCAGCACCTCAGGATCTGGGAAAGTCTCCTTTAGTACTGACTGCCTATCTGCTGCACTTCTCCAGGAATGAGCAAATTAACTCAGGAAACAAATGTAAATCAGTCATCAAGAACCTTTAGCAAGGATCATTCTGCAGTCTGTGGCCATATGGGAGAAGTCTGTACCTGTCATTAAGGCAGAGTGTTATGACTGCACATTGGAATCTCTGACCTGGGGCTTCTTTCTCCACCTGGTGACTCACTTTTTTCCTTAGTACCAACTGTATTACCCCTTGTAGACTGATTAATATGTCCACATAAAATCTTTTTAATACCCTGACAGTGGTTAGGGGCCAATTTTAGTACAAACAGAAGAAACTGCCCTAGTTGTTAAAAGATATATGTGCAGTAAGTTTCACAGGGGCACTCCAAACAAGAGAAGCTGTCCTTTAGCATACAGACGATGTTCAACACGAAGAGTCCGTGGCGTCATGTCTTTAAGGAAATTCAACAACACTTTTTCCTAAAAAGTCACGTTTACGAAGAAGCTCATTATTGCCAGAAGGGATGTACTTTACAGCATTTAAATAAACCTGAATTATTGGACCCTAAACAGTGTAAGTGATCATCATTTTTTATTTGCTCAAAAGGGTTTGCAATTTTTCCTGCTGGGAGATTTATCTATCTGCATCTTCAGTCAGTTTTAGAATTTTATGCCTTCAATCTTGCCACAATATCATGATTAATTAACTGTTTCAAGGGTTCAAAAGTCAATAAAGTCTGCATTTGTTATTATTTATTATTTAACTGGTTGTGGTGTACTGCCAGGCATTCAGAGGCTAAAGAAATCACAGTCCATCCCGACAGCATCTTGAAGAACTGATTGTGTAGGGAAAACAAAAGCACACACATAATTTTAATGCCACTAAAGTGCTAAGGGCGCAGAAACAACCCACAATGCACCTGTGTTTATAGTATCCATTGGTTAAACAAGTTGCAGATGTGCAAATTGTTTCTCCTTGATTTAGATTTTGGTGTCTTGTATTTTTTATTTTTTTATTGGTTATTTTATTTATTTACATTTCAAATGTTATCCCCCTTAGCAGTTTCCCCTCCACAACCCCCTACCCTGTCTCCCCCTCCTCCACATTGCTTCTATGAGGGTGCTCCCACACCCACTCACTCTGGACTCACCACCCTAGCCTGGGGCATGGAGCCTCCACAGGACCAAGGGGTTCCCCTCCCATTGATGCTAGAAAAGGCAGTCATCTGCTACCTGTGCAGCTGGATCCATGGGCTCCTCCATGTATACTCTTTGGTTGGTGGTTTAGTGCCTGGGATCTTTGGGGAGTCTGGTTGGTTGATATTGCTGTTCTTCCTATAGGAATGCAAACCCCTTCAGCTCCTTCAGTCCTTCCCCTAACTCCTCCATTGGGGTCCCCATGTTCAGTTCGATGGTTGGCTGTGTGCATCCATATCTGTATTGGTCAAGCTCTGACAGAGCCTCTTGGGGGACAGCCATACTAGGCACCTGTCAGCAAGCTCTTCTTGGTATCAGCAAATGTCTGGGTTTGGTGTCTGCAGGTGGGATGGATCCCTTGGTGGGGCAGTCTCTGGGTGGCTTTTCCTTACGTTTCTGCTCCACTCTTTGTCCCCATATTTCCTTTTGACAGGAGCAATTCTGGATTAATATTTTTTGAGATGGGTGGGTGGCCACATCTCTTAACTGGGGGCCATGCCTAACCTCAGAATATGATCCCTACAGGGTCTCTCTCCCCTTTGTCGGGTATTTCAGCTAATGTCATCCCTGTTGGATCCTGGGTACCTCTTGGGTCCCTGGCATCCTGGACTTTCTAGTGGCTACCCCAAGTTCCCCATCCCCACTGCTACACACCTCCACTCAAATTCCTGATCCTCTGTACTTCTCCATCCTCACATACCCTGTCTCCTCCCATACCTAATCCTGCCCCTTTTCCCCTCCCCCTCCTCTCTCCCTCCTTCTCTCTACCTCCATGATTATTTTCTTCCCCCTGCTGAGTAGGACTGAAGCATCTACCCTTTGGTCTTCCTTCTTCTCAGGTTTCATGTGGTCTGTGAGTTGTATTCTTTTTTTTTCTTCTTCTAATATCCACTTATCAGTGAGTACATACCAGTTCTTTGTGACTGTGTTACCTCACTCAGAATGATATTTTCTAGTTCCATCCACTTGCCTGCGAATTTCATGAAGTCGTTTTTAATAGCTGAGTAGTACTCCATTGTATAAATGGACCACTTTATCTGTATCCATTCCTCAGTTAAAAGACGTCTGGGTTGATTCCAGCTTCTGGCTATTATAAATAAGGCTGCTATGAACAAAGTGGAGCATGTGTCCTTGTTATATGTTAGAGTATCTTTTGGATATATGCCCAGGAGTTGTATAGCTGGGTCCTCAGGTAGAACTATGTCCAATTTTCTGAGGAGCCTCCAGATTGATTTCCAGAGTGGTCTGTGTTTTTATGACTCCACACTACATTTGTACTGTTTTTATGTGAATCCACATTACATTTGTACTTCCATATAAAACAAAAGCTCTAGCCTTGGTTATTCCTCATTGAAAAAAAATGAAAAATTATTCTGTTTGGACGTTGCTCAGGAAATATGCAGGCTCACAGAGGAATGAAAGATAAAATTCATCTCATTTCAAAAGGTTGAGAAATATATAAGTTGGGGGCATTGGTTATGTCCTGGATACCATGTGTTTTTTTTTAATGAGATCTAAGTCCTTTCTCTGAACAAACAAAACACTTCTTCACCAAATGGATTTAACAACAGTGAAGACTGGTTACTGTTCCTAAGAGAACGTAGCTTCATGATGTCCAGTTTTGCTGCAGACCCTCTGGATCCCTTATCTCCATGGGTTAAGTTCTCTGGAGCAAGTGGGGCAAGGATTCGGCGAAAGTGGGTGATAGAGACCACACAAGAGGGTGTGTAGAATCTGAATGTAATTTGTCAAATTGAGCATCAGACTTTTATACAGAAGAAAATGGGGAAATTAGGTTACACACCCGCAAGATAACAAAACAGTAATAGGGTGGGGGGAAGGACTGGCAGGAACCAACTGGGATAAGATTCAAGGTTAACAACTGGGATCAAAAACAATTCCACCTAAGGTCAGCTTAGAAGCCAGGGGCAAGGGCTTCGTGCCCTTGCCATAGTCCACCTTCCCCCTAGGCCATTGTAAATACTTGTATCTGGGTGTAACTCAGCTAGCTATAGTTCTAAGTATCTTGTCTGGTTCCTTCTCAGGCCACAAACTTCCTTATTCCTAGATAGTGGTGAATTCCTGTGTAGGGCAGTGACTTAGCTATACTTTGTTAAGGTTGGATCAAGGACTGCCTAGAATCTAACCTAGCTATATGTCAAAAATTCAATCTTTAGAACTACTTATAATAAAGCAATATTAAGGGAAAGCACACAGATCTATTTACCAACTAAAGCAAGGACATCGGAGCATTCTTTATACAGGATGCCACAATTCCAGGAGACTAAGTTTCCGTGAACTTCTTGCCTCAGGACCATGCCCAGACTTGTCAGGCAGGTTGCTACTGGAGTGGATGTAGTACAATCTCTGGGCAAGGTGAATACTACCAAATTTACCAAACTTGGGGGCTTTGGGTAAATACTTGAGCTACCTAATATATGGTATAATTCTCAAATTATTAATTTAAATATAAATTATACCTGAAGCATGTACCTTGAATAGAGTGACTTGCTTTGTGAGCCATGTCCTGGTGCCATCCATTGAAAACACAATGGCAGCATGATTATATGACAGCTATTTCCCAGTTTGCAAGGGAATAAATAAAGAGAGAGCTCAGTAGGTTTCTCCCAAGGCCATTAAAGTAAAGTCAGCATTAGCACTAACATACAGAAATCCTCATTCAGGAAACTGCCTCTTTCCTTTCTAGACCACATTTCTAACTGTAAACTGTCAAATTATACAAAAATGCTGTTATACAAATACACTACTCTCACTCGAAGCTCCAGGAGAGATGTTTGAATAATCCGAAAATGGAATTCATCACCAAAGATCCAATAAAAGGGAAAAGATTCAGGGATGCTTCAAGGCCAAGATTGATAGTATGTAGTAAACTGACCAGCAGAGGAAAGCATAAAACCACCGGCCTGCTGCTGCTGTTTCTATGGAACCTTGCGACACGCCTCCCTCGACCAGAAGAAAGTCACGCCACCACCGGGATCTTCTCAGTCAGCTTTATTCTGAAGCACCTCCATAGTTGATTCCCAGGACCCTGGACAGCAGCAGAGCTGCTGCTTTTATAGTCTCCCAGGGAGGGGGAGGGGGTGTCATAGTGAATGTGGATTGGTGCACCAAGATACACCTCATTAGCATGTGGCCCGTTCATTGGTGCCACAAGCCACACCCATTAGCATATTGGCTGTTCATTGGTGCCACAAGCAGTGCCTCATTAGCATATTTTCCCTTAGGGAGGGGGTACTTCTTGAGGAGGGCCTGAGGAGAGAGCTGCGCATGCGCACTAGGCTCTCCTCCCTGGTAGCCTGCCGGTCCTGCGCCATCTTGTAATGGGGCAGAGCCTCAGGCATTCCTGGAGCTGCAGGCATTCCCGGAGCCGGGGGGCCTTCCCCGGAGCCCAGACGAGGCTTTCCCGGGAGCCTGGGCAACAGCTTTCCTGGGAGTCGGCGGGTGGCACGGCCCTTGCCGAGGCAGCGGCTTCCTACAGAACCTGATGAGAGGCAAACTCAGGGTCACATGTCCTGCATGACAAGAGAGACAGCAACGGTTGCACAGATGTTCGTCTCCTCCTCATTGGAAAGTCAGCGAGAAAGAATGAAGTCACCCTAAGCAGTGATATGAACGGCCTGAAATACTTTTTAAATCATGCACTATACACCTGTCAAGAAGCAGTGGTGTTTAAAAGCTTTTGAAGGCAGACATGTTAAAGATAACCTAAACTTTGCGTCATATGGTGTTTTTATGTGTTACTACACATTCCCCATCCCTGAAGTAAATTACAGCTCTTTGAATAGTCTGAAAGATTACAGAGTTTGATTTGGAGAAGAGGTCTGGTTTCCTTATCCATGTTAGACTTGGGAGTATTTCAGCACTTGCAATAGCAATATTTGGATGTCAGTAAAATCTAGATTTCAGCACCAAGGGATGATTTGGTACATGAAACATCTGGTGCGTTTGTGAGAGAGGCTCGAATATAAATGATCAGCATGCACATTTTTTTCTGGTTAAATTTGGTTTCTGGTTTAAATACCTGCCCTTTTTGATGGCTAAAGAAAAACTAACACATATTTTAAAGGTTTCTTTTAGTTAAAAATAATTTTATCATAAAAGAAGATAAATTTTGTTTGTCATTTTGAAAACATGGGCAGCCAGACCCAGCTCTAGTGGTTCTCAAACTCAATCCAGGAGTGCAGAGTTTTGGCAAGTGACTTACCCAGCACAAGCAAAACCAAAACCCCTAAAGTGTGGCATGCTGGGGACTCCCAAGAGGTATGTAAAATTAAGACTCAGTTGTCTTAAATTAGGGAGCAGAACAGATCCATTTATCTTCTCCTGTAACACAGTTGACTTCCACAAAAGAAAACCATGCTACACGTGTGGTTTCAAGACTTCTGTTGCGACAGCTCTAAAACCTTAGTGACACCAGCACCCCTAGAATGTCTTGAAGAGATCATATTAAAGGTGATTATCTTCTTGCTGTGAGGTATATTGTAATTGGTTTCTTAAAAAACCTCCTTTGGCTTTATAAAATCTCATAACAGAATATTTCTGCAGCTAGCAGAATGGCAAAGAAGAGAGGAAAGACTTGAGGTTTTATCCTCATATAAGATGTTCCAAATGGGTAAAGCTGCTGAGTTGGAAATATAGCTCTAAAAGAATAAGCTTAAGATTAGATTCTGCAATGGGAGAACAAAAAAATGATATCGAGCAAACCCAAGAAAACATTCAATGTTTCTGAAACAGAACCATACAGGAGAAGGAATTAACTATACCAGAGGTGTCATACCTGAGAACAGTAGGCCATCTTTGCTGGTGTTCATGTTCCTGGTTGACTATGTAATCTCTACTATCTTTGAGTTAGCCCTTATGAACAGTGATAATACAGGTAAGAGCTCTGGGACCAAAGCAGTAATAAAAAGAAAGCTTGGGAAAACAATTATGGCTTATGGGTGTAATTGTTTATATGTAGATATTGCTGTCTACAGAGTAAGGGACAGCCTCAAGACTACAACACCTCTATGATTAGAAGGTTCCAATGAATTCTTACCAATCATATATCAGTGTACTCTGCTTTTCATTTTCAGGGTCTCCTCTTCAATAATGTCAGTGACATGGTACAGAATGGCTTAACATTTGAGCACATGAGATGCTCATCCAGAGTATTCAAGTCCAGTTGTCTGTCAGCACCCGACGTCCATTTCATCCAGCTCCAGGGGAATCGAGTGTCTCTGGTCTCTAGGGAAACCTGCACAGGCATGCACATACCCACATATGGATGCCCATTAATAAAAATTTAAAAGCTCTTTTTAGAAAGAAAGAGAGAAAATACATTTATGATAGGTATCCTTCCTGTCTGTGCTACATTGTTCTCCTGACAGACCATGTGTTCAGCAACGCTACCTTGCACTTCAGGTCTCTCCTGAGTGGTTTTTACTCAGTTGAAAAGGTTTTCCATTAGTCCTCACTTCTTCAAGTGGTTGGTTGGTTGGTTGGTTGGTTGGTTGGTTGGTTTGTTATGGTTTTGTTTTTCTCATAAATGAGCATTGGATTTGGTCAAATGATTTTTTGGAATAAATTGATTTGTTCATGTGATTTTTCTTCTTTAACTTGTTTTGTATAGTTTATTTTTTGGGTTTTCGAGCAGCCCTCTTTTGCTTTTAAAAAACATAAATAATGGAATAAGTTTCTATTCGATGAGTCAAATAAGTAATAAGAAGCACCTTAATATTTTCTGACTCAGCAAGACTGAAAACATTTCCTAATATTGTGACTTTATTGAGATGCAGACATAAAAACACTGGGAGTAACAAATACAGATAAAAATATTGCTAGATCTTATTATAAAGAATGTTTTAGAGATGGATGAGATTGCCCAGTGGGTGAGAATACTTGGTTCTAAGTCTAATGACCTAAATTTGATACCCAGGATCCATATGGAAGAGCCTCAGGTCTATACACACACACACACACACACACACACACACACACACACACACACACAAACACACGCACACACCAGAATATGTAAATAAATACTTTTACATATTTTAAAGAATTTTAATTCTTTCCTAAAATATTGAAGTCCCAGGATTTATTTATTTATTTATTTATTTATTTTTGGTTTTTTGAGACAGGGTTTCTCTGTATAGCCCTGGCTGTCCTGGAACTCACTTTGTAGACCAGGCTGGCCTCCAACTCAGAAATCCGCCTGCCTCTGTCTCCCAAGTGCTGGGATTAAAGGCGTGCGCCACCACTGCTCGGCGCCCCAGGATTTCTTTACATGACTACTTTTTCATGTAAAATTCCCAATTGGCCTGTGCTAGAATATCAAAAGTATAAAGTTTTTACTTCGTAAATGAAAAAAAAAAAAGGACTTTTTTCTTCAGGAAATGTCCCATGTTGACAGAGTTACATCACTAATAACTGAGCACCATTACCACTAAGCTTTTAAAATCTTACTGTATTTATCAGCTAGAAGCCTAAACAAGATTATATGTTGGGATCACTCCACAAAATGGGTGAAGTAGAGCCCCAATCTGACCTTGTTCGGAGGAATCAACTCCCTTCTGCTGAACTAAATTGTAATGAAATATTAATAGTAGAGCTCAGGGTGTTAATGTTGCAGGAAAAATTTACATTTTTTTCGGCGACTATTCTGCAGTGGGAGCTGATTTCCAAGGCAGATTTCCAGACACTGGGCAGACAATGTGTAGCTCAGCTAGATAAAGCTGGTAGCATTTGAGGACCCTCCTCAAATATACCACTCATTGTCTATTTCAATGAGATGTGAGGTTTTTCAAATGATCCGCTGTGTAATTGTTGTTGTTGTTTGTCCTGGGGCTTCCATCGCATTTGGTAGGAGAGATGGGGCATGACAAGCTAATTGTCCTAGAGTGTAATCTGAACCTCTCAATGACTCAATCTACAGAGGAGCCAGGCAAGGCTTAGACAGATGGGCAGTGCTGATCGCAGCTCCCTGCATCTGTCAGGAACGTAATCGTCTTACAAGGCACTTCCTCACACTCTGAGCGTCATGCTCACAGGGTTCCATCATGAAGGCTCAGCTCTGCAAGGCCGCGGATTCTAGCATGTTGCAATTCATGCCTCAAAACTGTGACTGTGTCCAGCGTTTCATTTTTACTTCCCTCTACTGTGGTCCTGGATTTATACAAGTAATATAGCCTAACAGACAGTGTTGGAGGCTGTGGATTTATATTGTTAGAACACAAATTTGCAATTAAATAGAAAAATGTTAAGAGCTGCTTCAGACTACGGGCAAAGAACAGTACAAACAGCCTTCTCTTCAATTGAGGTATCCAAGGACGGTGGCGGGGCTGAGAGCAAAGGCCAAGGGCTGTGCACACAGGAAAGGAATATGGATCCAAGCACATGGAAGGTGGCACCAATACCCTCAACCTTATGTCAAACACTCCAGACAGGAAAGCTGGGCTGGGAGAGAGGGGGTAACTCTTTTTCCATTTGCAAAAGAGGATTTTATTTTTCCATTTCTTCATTTTGTTCATCCTGCATTTAATTTTTAGCCTGTTTGTGTTTTCTGCACATCATTCTCACGTGTCCACTCTCCCTTCAGGCACACGATCAAGAGACTGACAAACAAGCAGACACTTTGCAGTTCCCAGGTTCTTAAGGTGTGCTGCGGGTGTCGTATCTTTTGTTGTTTTTATTTTACAAGTGGGAAGCTGAAATCCAGAATATCTGAGTGCTCTGCTCGAGACCCATGGCTAGTTTGGATGTAAACAGAACCAGCCCAGTGAGAACTTTGGAGCACAGCAGGCTTGTATCCTAAACCTCATCAATTGACAGTTGAAGGCGAGGCTCTTGGGTCGCAAGAACAAATGACCAGTTGAAAGAAATACCGACAGAGGAGAGATGGAAATATGGTTCCGTCTCAGCAAGGAGGAGGGAGTAGCCAAGCTGCCGAAAGACTAATACTGAAAAGAAATAAGGCTCCTCAAAACACATACTCCCATAAATCCACACCACAGGGCACATGTTGTCAGAGGAGCAGGAGGCCATGTCTGGACAGACCCAGACTCAGCCTAATTAGATTCCACAGCGACTTTTCCACCACAGGAGACAGCCTGTCCCTAAAACCACCCCCACACTTCACACTGTGCCCAGAGAACTCTTTAGTCTTGGTGTCACTACACTCTAAATTGGGACAGGACAAGAAGTAGAAATAAAGAGATTAAATGATAATCCATAGCATAAAGAGTTGGACCTTCGTTTCTTTTCCTAAGTCTGGTTTAAAAGAACAACAACAACAAGAATGCAACTGAGCAACCAAACTTCAATCCCAGTCCCCAGGCAGAAATTATTTTTTTTTACTATTTAATATAGTTTTATTAAATGAAAATGGTACATTATTCATATGTACTCATGCACATACATGTATTTATTACAATTTAGTTTTTTATATATTTTTATTAGATTTTTCTTTATTTACATTTCTTTTTTATTTTTTTTTTTTTAAGGAAAACACTTTGCAGTCTTGATATTTTATTTCTTTTGTGAACATTAGGCCGTGAATTCCTATAGAATGGGCTCCAGCAGCTCAGGCTCTTTTCCATTAGTCCTCACAAAGTGTGCTTCTCTGGGTGGCGCAGGGTGGTGCTTCAGCTGAACCCCCGTGCCCTTCCTTCTCCTTGGCTTCCTTTTTCTTCTGATCGTTCTCCTTCACCCGCCTCAGGAAGCCATCTCTACTCTTCGAGCGCTTGATGTGTTCAATCCGTACATTGATCCTCTTGGCCAGAATCTTGCCCTTAACTTGCTTGTTTATACTGATGCCCATGGCCTGCTGGGTGACATTCTAGACTCTTCCTGTTTTGCAGTGGTAACACTTAAGGAGCATTCCTTTCTGAACAGTGCCCATTCCCTTGATGCCTACAATATCACCCTTCTTATAGATTCTCATGTATGTGACCAAAGGAACAACGCCATGTTCCCTAAAAGGCCTAGAGAACATATACCCAGTGCCTCTCCTCTTTCCCTTTGTGTTCGTCATTTTGGTGAGTTACTAGAAGATGGTTGCCTGTTTACATTTCAAATGTTATCCCCTTTCCTAGTTTCCCCTCCGAAATTCCCTATCCTCTCCCCCCTCACCACTGCTCTCCAACTCACCAACTCCTATACCCAGTCCTGGCATTCCCCTAAACTGGGGCATAGAACCTTCACAGGACCTAGGGCCTCTCCTCCCATTGATGACCGACTAGGCCATCCTCTGGTACATATGTAACTAGAGCCATGAGTTCCACCATGTGTTTTCTTTGATTGGTGGGGGTACTGGTTAGTTTATATTGTCTCATGCAGGAATTATAAGGCTAATTCTCAATAATCAAAATAAAAAACAAACACAGACACCAACAGATGCAAGTGTGCTCATATACACCCCCACACACACACACCAAAACACATACACACACACACACACACACACACACACACACACACACACGCATGCACCTCAGAATACACACACATATACACACACACATACATACACTTACACATACATACACACCCCAAAACACACACACACAGATTTGCATACATACACATACTCTCACACACACTTATATACACGTGAACACATACACATGTACCCCAAAACATACACATACACACACACTCACTCTCACTCACATATGTACACACACTGACACATTCACATATGCACGCATAAACACATACACACAGAAATGCGCACACATGTGCGAGCACACACACAGCACTAGAATTAACAGAAATAAATAAAACAGAAATGCCTTCAGTACTAGCAAGCGGAGCAGTGGGCACACCCCACACATCCCTACCTTTCCCCCACCACACACGGAGACTTCAATCTCCTTTTAATGTCTTCTTATGAATCTAAGACAGCCAAGGGTGACAGACACTTGAGGGATGCTTCCAATAAGAGAGCCACGAGAGCAGACACAGACACAGAAACCAATTCGTAACTCAGAGATCTAAGCAAAATTCCCTAATTTTTTTTTTTCTGCTGCTGTTGCTGCAATAATGTACGCATTGGGAAATAAAGAAAAGACACCAGAGGAGCCAAATATATGAAGAGATGGACGAGACACACAGCAAGGGAGGAAAGCAGAGGACCCCGGCCCTGGGTATGACTAACAGGAGCTCTACAAAGAGAAAGCAGGGAGCCGATTATAAACGATCTCATTTTCTCATAACAAGATTCCCTAGAACTGAGCCAAGATGGCTCAGTGGGTAGAAAGAGCTTTCCACACAAGCTGGATGACTAGACTACAGAGTCTGAAATCCACAGTAGAGAGAACTGAGTTATCCATCTGATCTCTACACACAATGGTTCACATGTGTCCACACTCACACATGTACCACACACACACACACACACACACACACACACACACACATTCACATGCACACATGTGTGGGCACACACACACCAAATAAAACACTTTAAAACTCTTTTATTCTCTAAAACTAAAGTGCATAGGTCTCTAGATTAATGTGGTCAATCACAATGATTGACAAAAGGCCGGTAGTACACAGAACTACTGAGCCTCAGCGTATGTTATGTCAGAGTATGGGCAGGTTCAGAAGTCTGCTGTCTCTAACCTGCCCTGAGCTCCTATTGGTTCCTAAAGTGAGTCCAAGAAACTAAAGTCCTTCTTCCTGAGGCGGGTCGGAGAAGGTGTTCTCAGCCTCTCTCAAAATAAGTTATAAAACCCAGAAATGTCACTCTCATCATTATCTCTTGGCTCTTGAAGACTATTATTCAAAAATAGTCTGACTCCTTTCCCAGAAGAAAGGATGCTGCACAGAGATAGCAAGATGTACCTAAACAGACAGGCCTTGCTGGGTACTTTCCCCATCAATTCTGTTCTATCCAGTTGCATTTCTATCTAGCTGGCCATTCATCACCAAAAATAACCCACTGTGCTTTGTTCTTGTGAACGTGTCTTTTGAATAGGTGTGATGGCCATAGTCTCTACAAGGACTGAGGTAAAGTTTCACACCTTACAACCTTTACAGTACTTCCTGAGAGCATGAGAAATGAGGAGAACCAAAAATTAAGCTTTCTAGAAGAAAAAAATAGATCACTCACAAAGATTTGTCAGTCAGAATGACATTATTCTTCTCCTCGACATGTTTGTGCAGTAGAAGAAAATGCAGTGGTTCTTATAGAATGGTGAGCAAAAAATATGTTCCAAGTGAAATCTGGTACTCAAACTATCAAGGAAATGTAAGTGTGAAAGAGAGACATTTTCAAACATCCAAATCTTAAAAATTGCATTATTTTCCAATCACTTAATAGGAGCCTGCTAGAACGCTCCAACACACACAAAATAAGACATCAACACAACAACAATAAAAACCAACAAACATGCAAACTGGAAGATTAGTGCCAAACGATGGGCGGCTCTCCAGAGCAGAGTGGTCCAGCCAGACTCTAGCAGAACAGGCTAGAGTTTCACAATGCGAAAAGTGAAGATGGAGTAGATTTGTTTGTGAATGGTGGAAAGCTCTGGAGCACGTGGGTGACAGAGACCTTGAAGCATTAGAAAAAAAATGACACAAGAAAAGTAACAATTATCAACTCCAAGATGGTTGTACAACATGAGACATGTTGTGGTGTGCCACTGTGCACTAAACAGTATTTCTACAGTAACACTACCATAGCTTTAGTAACTGGGGTGGAAAAAATGGATACTACTATTTAGGTATTGTGATTATGAAGTGTGTTAATAAAATAATAAGCCCTTCATTTATTGTGACAAGAAGTTAAGAGATAATGTCTGTTCCTAGAAATCAAGCTTATGTGGTAGACACATTAATTAGAATTCTGACTATAAATGCCAGAAGCAGAATCTAGATTCAACAGCGGTTGTCTCAGAGGTTAGGGTTTAGGTTGAATCTAATAAGGTGGATAGGCATGGTTTTCCTCTTACGCTTTCATGTACATATGGCATCTTAATGTGGATGTTAATTTTTAAATGATTTTCAAAGCTGAGAATATTACTTTGACTGTAGGTCATAGATAATCCAAGCTGAAGTACCTTCCCTAGCTTTCACAATGCAAACGGTACTGTACAGGCTACTGGGGAGGAAAAGTTGCCAATAGTCTTACCCCAAGTGCTAAGATAGCAACCCTGGAAAGCAAGGTTTAACCATCAGTGCAATAGTGGCATGGTAGTGACAGAGGTAACCAACTGCTTTCTGATTGAACTCTGCAGAAGTTAGGGAGGTTACAGGCTCATCAGTGATTAAAATGAGGAGAATGCGTGACTTCTGAGTGCTCAGTCCTACACGGGACGTCTGTGTGACCGCCAAGGATTCAAAGAACATTGCAGAAACACTGTTAGAATCGGAGAATGAGGGAGAATGATGGAAAATGTTGTCTTCTGGATTTGACACATTGTTTTACCCATTAAACCACAGTAGCAGTCGCTACCTACCTGCACAAGACTGGGCCCAGCAACGTTAAATCATGGAGGGTACAGGAGCTCACAGGGCCTCAGCTCCACGAGCAGCTGCTGTAGGTTATTGGGAGAGTCGTATTTGTAGTAGTGAGCTTTGCTGAGCAAAGGAACCCCTGAGTGATGGATTCCTGAGTCGATTGTGCTGTTGATAAGGGCACAACCATTGTCAAGAAGCAGCACCTCCACCCCATGAGAATGGAAAAGCCTTCTTCAGATGAGGTTTGATGATGGCAAAACCTTCCCTTCTGATCCAACTGCGAGTGCTGACAGTTCAGTTAGAAGTGCCCAGTGTAGCTTTCTCCTCATGTAACACTGACTCCTTGTTTATCTGTATCCAACAGCCCTGCCTCACTGCTCAACTGTAAATAATCAACAACCTGAGCTTCTGGATGCTGAAGTGTCTCCACCAGAGAGTGTAGTCCATCCAACCCCAGCCTTTTCATATTCATGTGTCTGACTTTTCTTCATTTCCTTACCACCACAGTTAGCCCTAGAACCATGCAGAACATAGTGGGGTGAACACTGGTAAGTTGCCTTTGTGCAAGCAAGTAAGACCTGCCATACCCATGCACATAATAACTGTGCACATGCAATCTAGTCATTAGCCACTAGTTAATGACTATAGAGAGGACAATAGGTATGTGTGTGCGTGTGTGTGTGTGTCTGTGTGTGCACACGCATGTATATAATTGTATTGTGCAAGTGTGCACATGTATGTATATAAACAGAATAAATACATTAAAAATATGTTGGTGTTCTCTTCCTCTTCTCTAAAAAGATGCGTTATCCAGCTCACCAGTGAACTGGGTGCATAAGGATCTTAGGATCCCCTGAGCAAGCACCAACCCAAGTAGAAGCCAAACTCGCTCAACTTGATTTGGTGACAGAACCTTGGACCCACAATGCTGCAACATACAAGCAGTCTTAGAACTCCCCTCCTCTGAGTCTGATGCCACAAGGAGCCTCTGGAACTCTGTGTGCTGCTGGCTGCAACCCACACACTCAGAAGAACCAGTTGTTCCAACCTCTAATGATGGATTCTTTTAAGGATGGTCCCCTGTTGTTTTTCTTTTGGTTGGTCTTTTCCCCTTGCCTAGACATGACAAAATGACAAGGACCAAACCTTCGACATTTGTCTATTCTATGGTCCCGCAAACACCAACACTGGCCCAAGAACCCAGTTAGCACTCAGTAAATATGATTTCACCAGCTATTCCAACCCAGATGGTTAATTATATAAAGAAGCAGAAATGGACGTGTTAGAAGGGGAAAACAAAGCAAAGAAAAATCTCCAGGTCTTCCCAAGTGCTTCTGGTATTCTTCCCTTCTCAACCCCTTCACTACCCCCATGCTTACTAAAAATACAGAAATCTGATTTCTCTTTGAAATCAAACTTTAGAAAAACATATTTTTCAAGAGCATTTTTTCTTCCAACAAAGCTTGGCTGCCTGTGTAGGCTGTAAATTTACAGCTGACAGTTCTCTGCCAGAAGTTCTTTTGGGTGTTTACAGCTGTGAAATTTAATCTTTAGGTTGCCATGCATTTCCCTCGTGCTTGAGCTCCCGGTCCAGAGGACTGTGCTCCTGACAACATAACTCAGAACAGTAATGAAATAACAAGAATATTTATTTACATTTACAAACCACCTTTCACCTAAGGGCCCCTTAGTAATTTCAAACACAGCCGAGATGGTTCCAAACTGGGTAGCTCTCCAACGTTGATTTAGAAGCTAAAAATGGATTCAGTCTGCTTGCTGTGTGTAATTCCTTGGCAAAAATCATATACTTCTTCATAAATGGAAATGGTGAACCCTATTGCTTCAAAAATCTTCCTCGCCTCTTTAAGTCTTTATTCTCACTGAGAAACAAGGAATCAAGAATTTCCTAGGCCCCACCCTAAATATGACTGTCTTTATGCTTTGAATTTTTTACAAGTTAACCTTTCTACTTTACAAGGTTCACTGAAACATCTCTTAAGCAGAATATGTTGGGAATTCTGTGTCATCCTATGGTTTTAGACAAGTAGAAGCCTGTGTCCCAAATCCCTTTTGTTTTTAAACACAAAAACCTCTTATGTTCTATTCTTTTTATTTTTTTCCCTTAATAACTGCTAGGCTGTATGCATTTAAATATAAAACACGGCTTGTATATATTCTCTTTGTTTGCTACTCTCTCTCAGAGTAAAATGTCTTTGTCAGAGGGTATGTGTATCCACAAGAATTGCACCTATGCGTTAAAATATCGCCAAGATATGTTAAGATTCCCACGTCTATATTTGGCGAGGGTACAAATGCCCAAATCCTGGTTTTCATTTTGCCACCCTTATCACCAAAACCAAGAAAACAGAGTCATCAGGACAAAGAGCACAGCCCTGCCAATTCCTTTTCTGCCCAACAGAAAAGGAAGAAGAAAGTTTCCTGAGATTTTACATAATTTTAGCCCTATTTCTGGTCAACGTGACAATTCTTTTAGAAAGCCTGACTTTCAGTCATTTGTTAAATTTAAATTAGAATCTGCTATGTGTCAGATATTGTGCTGGGAGCTGAAGACTTATGAATATAAATTGTGTTCCTCTACCCAGAGAATTTGTACTCCAGGAAGGGTGGCAATCAGAGGAACAGTCCAGGAGTCCCGTGCAGGAAAACAGTGATTGTGGCGCATGACCCTGCAAAAAGCAGAGATGGCTCTACAGGAGGCTGCCAGGGAGCCTCTTTCTTACCACAGATGACCACAGACATGACTGAGGACAGGTAGCTATGAACCCACTGGCCCTCCTCTGAAATGGACATCTGCCAGCTTGCAGCCCTACTGTGGTCATAGGAGTTTCCAGGTGTCACATGTGCCTTCTGTGGAACACTCTGGCTTCCTGGGAGCCATCTTTCCTTTTGTTCTTGGTTCTGCAGTCTGAAGACCACAGGCCTGCTTATTTTCTCATCTAACTTTTAACACTAGAGTATATTTTGAGATAATATATATATATATATATATATATATATATATATATATATATATATATATATATATATATATACATAAAATATCCCTTGGTTCCAGCTAGTAGTGGCCTTGATACTCCAGGATCTGACAAAGGCATCTATCAAGATCCCAAATCAGAAATAATCAGTAAGGCCACATGACCTGCTGCTCCCCCCCCCCAAAAAAAAACCCTTAGTCAAACCTTTATGAGGATTGGGGAAATAATCATTTGATGAAAAAAAAAATACAGCGTGAACTATCCTTCTTGCCCTCCCAATTCTTTCCAGACCAGAGAGAACTTGAGCTAGAAGAGCAAAGGCAAGAGACATGTGCAATGGCCTCATGTTTCCTTGTGGTCTTTAAGAGTTGACAGAAAACCCCAAGGACCAGAGCTGGATGGAGCTTGTACCAGGCAGACAAAGCTGCAGGCACCACCTCTTTGGCAAGGCTGGAAAGGAAACTGGCAGGAGGGTGCAACTTCTGCAGTAACCTACACACACGCGCATGCGAGTGTGCGTGCGCAAGTGCATCACCAAGGGCTGGATTGTGCCCATGGGTCCTTTCACTGCGCACAGGAAGTAAAGTCAAACAGATGAAATTACATTACTCTCAGACTACAAAAAGGGGGCCTTGAATAAGAAATTAGGCTGACTTATTCAAGATAAGAGCCTGTGATTTCTAACCACCTGAATGATATACACTGACTCTGTCTAGCCCCACAGTCTCCCTGCATACTCTTGTGTTTGCCCAAGTCTCTCTACACTAGGTAGTTACACATCTAGATCTCAGGTTTTGTTCAGTTTCTCTATAATTCATATTGTTGGGAGAATCTTGAGGCTTGCTGCACAACTTGTTTAGCCAATCAGTGAGCTCCACACAAGTGAGAGATCCAGTCTCAAAAACTAAGGTGGAGACGGAAAGAGGAAGAAAACGATACTTGATATCAACCTCTAGGCTCCACACATGTATACACACACGAACATGCACACACATACACATGTGAGCAAGTGAGAGACAGAGGAAGAGAGAGAGGTAAATGATGACGAAGCTCTTGGCTTTGCAAGAAGGCACTGAACAGGCTTCTGCAGGTTCTCAGCTCTCTCCACTTCTAATATTAACATTCTTGGGATTTCTGTGAGTACACAAGAAAAAATGATAGGGGGGGCTTCCTGTAAAACTGCAGAGTGCTGTACAAGATGTAAATAGTTGCTGTTTTTCTTCCAAATAAATATTCATTCACTGCTATAATCCTCAATTCCTTAGACAGCAGCTCACAGAAGGTCATTCTTGCACAGAACTGAATGCCACATACCCACAGCAATTCAGACATTTTTAATAAGCTAACACGGGGAGGGTACCCTCCACTGAGAACGTGGGGACCTGTGTGAATTCCAAGGCACTGGACCGCAGTTCTCATCACCAGAGCAGAACTAGTATTTCTTGGCTGGATTTTTAATATTCTATTTTTTTAATATTACATAATTCCCCTTGGAGAAGTCACTCCAAAAAATAAAAATAAAAGTGAAAAAAAAATCCAGACATTTAATAAGCATTTAAAACTAGGAACTAGAAACTTCTTGCCCGTTAAGTCATTACAGGTTAATGTGAATAAAATGGTTTATGGGATCTATCTCCTGTAAGCCCTTATTAAATATATTACTGCTGTTATGGCCTTTCTGTATAGAAAAAATAAAGAAAGATGGAAATTCACCCATTTATCCCCAGAAGCTGCTGTGAATCCAGTGGTTGCCTTGCCCTTGCCTGGCTCTTACAGGAAGCTGTTGGAGTTTGTTTTCCAAAGCTTACCAGTGTTTACAAAGCTGCTGGCTGGTCTGCTGCTTATATGTCATGAGGAAGAAAGTCTTATTTCCATACTCCTTAACTGTGCTCTATGGAACATTAGCTTTGTACGACGATCCAAGAATTCTGAAGAATAATTTTAGGAAGGACAGGAATATCCGTGACAGGCAGTTCTTCTATGAGCAGATAGGCTCTAGGAAATAGTTAAAAGCAAAAGTTAGCAGCTTCCTTACTTGCAGAGTATTTAGAGCCTTTAATAATGTAAAATGCTTTGTAATTCTCTAAGAGGGTGTCAGCACATAATTTGTTTTGTGCAGAACACAGTACAAACACACTCGTGTTCTGCAGAAAGGCAGTTTAGAAGGAACTGCTTTATTTAATGTAGCCAAGTAACCAATGACAACAGGCTCAGTAGTTTCCAGAAGAGCTTATTTCTCACTGAAAGTTCCAAGCAAAGGAACCTCTTCCCAATAAACAATACCATTACAAGAAGCATGAAAATGAATCATCTGTAAATGATGATGATTTTACAGCAGTCTGGGAATCCATAAGTCAATATTTGGAATCATGTCCTTCTTCTTGATGATGGATATCAAAATTGTCAAAGGACACTGTCATATTTTATATGTTTTGCAGCAAGATGACAGACAAGTGCAAGTCTCTATATTGCCCAGATTTCCCCTTCTAGTTATAGAAGTAATCATCAGAGGAGGATTATAAAAATCATAATGTTTACATAAAATATTGGAACAAGGGTGGCCACAATAACCAAGAATTAGAGTCATCTGTGAAGAGAGTCCAGTGTGACTGTGTCATCAAAGGGTAGTGGATGCTGATGGACCCCGTGTTGCATTCTCCTCGCTGGTCCAGTTCATCTCTCACTCAACTCTCGGGAGCTGTGGGCTACCACTGGCTCTAGAGGAAGATCCTAGAAGAAATGCTTCATGTGGCAAGAGGATGACTCCATGAATAGAATGACACACATCCACACCAGTTACGCTCAAAATCAGTGGTACACTGATGTGAGCTACAGAGGACTGATCTTGTTATTCAGGGTAAGACGACTATGCTGTATAATACATGTCCCAGTGCTCCAGGTGGGGTGGGGCCAAAGCTGGCCTTAACCGAGACACTTGCTTAGCTCCTTCCCTTCCCTTAATCCTGCATCCTTGCTATCTTTCCCTTGAGAGTATACCCAAAACCCAGGCTACACTCAAGGAGTCCTCGGAGGCTTTGTTTCGAAACAGCTCAGCCTAAAGCCTGTAGTTTAGAACCCTAGGCTTCAAGGGACTCTTTTTTTCTTATTTATAACGTTAGGTAATTTAAAACAGCCAGACTGTTCAGAAGCTATGCAGCATGACAGAGACATACTGGCCCTCCCTGAGTATTTCACGTGGGGTTCTAAAGCGCACATCCCAGCTGTTGGAAGAAAACGTAGATTGTAAAAATGTAAACAAAAATGTAGATTTCAAAGCCAGCTCCAAATCTAGTGAGTCATACTCTCTGAAGGTAGAACCTATAAATTGTATTTTATGGTAAAATTCACAAGAGTTTCTGATACATGAAGAATGACCATCCAGGGGCCACAAGCTAACCAGCCATTCCCTTTCCAGTAATCACTTGGAAATACTCTGAATGCAAGCTAACTTTCTTCTGTAACTTCTGTTTCTAAGGGAAAAAAAAATGCATGAACTTCTGATTAGAAACTTCCAATTTGATCTGTAGGAAGGGGAATGAAAGATGACACCCTAGTAGATTATTGTCTTAGTTAATGACAGATTATTTCAAAATGTAAATTTGTTTCATTTCTTTAAACTTGAAAATTATGATTTCAGATGACACTCACTAAATAAGTAAGTTGGAGAAGTTATGTTGGATCATCTCAAATCAATCATTTCTAAGGACTTGGGACCTATGAGAAAGGAGGGGGAAAAAAATCTAAAACTGCTTCCAAAGCAGCATACAGAAAAGATTTACAGTTGTCATAAACATCTAAATCACCACATTTAGTCATCTCCCAAAACTCTGTTGTTTCAGTCATCCATCTAAAAACCTCAGATCTCCAAATACACAGTTGAAACCGCCACTAAATACTGTGCTGACAAGCAAGAGATAACCACAGGCAAGTGGAAGGACCTCAACCAGCGGGACAATCAAAATTAACCACAGGTGTTCCTTGGTAGCTTTGGCTCACACAGAGATCCAAGGGCAAACCCCCCGCTGTGGACAAGAGACCCACAGTGAGGCTGGAGAATCTGAGGGCAGGGAGAGCTTCCGGGGCTGACATTTACTAAGCAGCAGATGGTTCACACCTAAACAGCTTGGCAAGCAAGCTTTCTCCCCACGGCTGGTTGTGTGGATTCTTTGTTTGTTTTGTTGTTGTAGTTGCCCTTCAAGGTTTTTTGTTTGTTTGTTTGTTTTGTTTTGTTTTTTAATCTTGAGGTAGTTCCCACCTCCTTACTAGCTGACTTCTTTTTAAGTTTTGAAAATTTTTTAATTTTTTTATTCTTCTCACATACATTATATCCCAACCACAGTTTCCCCTCCTTCCCCTCCTCCCACACAGCCCTTGCCACCTCCTCTCTCCCTCAGAACCACTCCTCATCCGTCCATTTCCCCTCAGAAAAAAAGCAGGTCTTCCAGCGATATCAACTGAATACAACAGAACACGTTACAAGAAGATCACGTACAAACCCTCATATCAAGGCTGGATAAGGCAACTCAGGAAAAAAGAAAAGAATCCAAAGATCAGGCAAAAGAGTCAGAGACTACCCCAACTCCCGTTGTTAGGAGTCCCACAAAAACACCAAGCTAAACAACCCTAACATATATGCAGAGGACCTAGCACAGGTCCATGCAGGCTCCATGATTATCTCATCAGTCTCTGAGCCCCTGAGAGCCCCTGTGAGCCTCGTTTAATTGACTCTATGGACCATGTTCTCTTGGTGTCCTCATCCCTCTGGAGCCTACAGTCCTTCCTCCCCCTCTTCCTAGGGGTTTCCAGAACTCCACCTAATGTTTGGCTGTGGGTCTCTGCATCTGCTCCCATCAACTGCAGGATGAAGCCTCTTTGCAGGTGAGTGGGCTAGGCACCAATCTACTGAATATAAAAGAATATCATTTGGAATCATTTCATTGACATTTTTTGCCAGACATGATTGGTTCTATCCAAAGTCCCTGGGCTATCCACCCTTTAGTTCCTGGTCATCCAGCCACTGTCAAAAAAAAAAAAAAAAATAGAAAAGAAAATGTTATACAGTATATTCTGATCACAGTTTCCCTCCCCCAGCTCCTCCCAGATTGTTTCCAACTTCATGCCCACCCTTTCTTCCTCTCTTCAGAAAATAGGCAAGCAAACAAACATAACAAAAAGTCTGTGTGCGGCTGATATTTTTAATGAACATCTCAGTACAGGTTCCAATATGAATTGCCCACCCAGAAAGGCTTGCCCACACCAGAAGTTGCTCCTAATACATATTGTGACTTTCAGTTAACAGAAAATCAAAGTGAAGTACTTTTGCAAATCCCAGGCATACACAGAGCTGCCTGACAGTGGGAGACTGGCTGGTTCAATATTGTTTTTCTCCTGGAAGTTGAAAGCAAAGGACTATGCACTCTAAAGACAGCACTCTCTGAGAACTATGCCTGCAATTACAAATATGTACTGCTAATAGATGACACAGCAAGCATAAAGCATTTCAGATAACGCATTTGTTTCAAGGCAAGACAACTTGGCAAATAGCCTTCGAAACATGTAACTTCTAAATTCATAGTGACTCCCAATGTTGTCATTTTAAAAAGAACTTGAAGTTCTCTGGACATTCTTGTATTAGACTGTCTCCTCTGGGGCAAAAGTTGCCAACAGAATAGTTTCCAGAAATAAGCTGCAGTTTTACTGACCCTTCTACAAAGCTGACTAAGGTATTAGGCCATCAAAACTTTTACAATGTATTAACTTAGCAGACACTAGCTTCTACCAATCAAATAGCTAAGAGTGTCAGCATCAGTGCCCAGAGCCTACCCCAGAGCCTTCCTGCTTTTATTTAACAACCTACCTATTGCTTCTACCAATGTACTTGAAAAGTACCTTGCATGATGTCATTCTTTGATTGCTCTCTATAAAAAGATCCTCAAACTGTTACTGTGTTGGAACATGGAATTTGAGATGGATTAAATGTATGCTTACAGGCCATGGTCACATATATTTTGGCTCCAGAATAAACTTTCTCTCTATATATATCTTTTTATTTAGACTTTTTTCATATATTTTGATTATACTCTTTCCCCTCCCCTGACTCCACCCAGATTCTCCCCACCATCCTACCCATCCAACTTTATCTTCTTTCTCTCCCCCTCCCCCAAATAGGAAAAAACCCAAGTAAACAAAAATCAAAACAAGGAGGAGGAGGAAGAGGAGAAAATTATACCAAAAATGTGTGAGACAAAAAATACCAAAGATGTGTGAGCATATGCATGCACACACACACACACACACACACACACACTTAAAAATAAAACAGACTCAGGGGTAGAGCTTAAGGGTAAAGAATTGTTTTTGTGCAGGTGCTATTATACATCGCGGGATACAATGCAGCTGCCTGAGAACACACCCGCAAATCCATGCCTTGAACTTCTATTTCATAATCAATTCCCATTCAAATAGACATAATAGAAAGGGTCCTATCAGTTCACAGGTTGACTTCCTGGAAGTTTCAGAAAAAAAAAATGGGGGAGACATGAGACTTCAGACTTATAAACACATTTTTTTCAATGTGAGTTCCTAAGGAGACATGATGAAAAATGGTCAAGCAATTTAAGAGGATCCAGAGATGCACTAGGTTCAAATAATCTTGCATAGTTCTATGAAGAACTAGCCTGGGAAAATCTATGCTGTTCTTATACACAAGATTCATCAACATGCTATGTAAAGAAAAAAATAATTAGACTCATTTCCTCAAGTGATTCAGTTCTAATCTTCCAGTATTTCGGAGCAGTATAGCCAGCCGGAGTTGAACTGGCACGCCCACCCAGCAGCTGCCCTGTGGGGCCTTAGGCAACTCATTTAACTTTTTAATGCCCTTGTTTCTTCAGCTGTACACAGTGATAATGAGACTCTCCCAGGGATCACATCAGTCAGTCAACATTAAAATGTTGCCTACATAACATTAAAATGCCTTTGCCTACGTAGGCAGTACAAGTACAAAGACTATTACTACCGAACAAAAAATAGCTTTGATATTCTTGGAGTTAGAAAATGAGACCTGGTGACTACTCCTTTCCCTTTATGGCTTAAATAAAGAAAAAACAAAGCTAGTTATGGGATGTGACTGAGAAGTCCCTAGCTCCCAAGGCACTTCCTGAAGTTGCTCAGTCATACCATAAATACCAAGTCCTACTGCATGACCAGAAAGGATAGTCTCTCCAACAGCCTCTGAACTTTATTCACATTATTGCAGAAGTGACTTATTCTGGGGAAATTGGGGTTCCTTCTGGAGGTTCTTAGTCTCATTGATGAAAGAATTTAAGAATGGACCGGAAGCTCAAGATAGTTTTAGTAGAACTCAAATGAAAAGCACCCCACCAGCCACCCAAATAAGGAGAATGGAGATGGTAGAAAGCCTGGGTATTTGAATTAGGAGCCCAGAGGCCCACCCCATGAATGCACACCATATCAGTGCAAGAATAGGAGCACTTTAGAGAAAGAAATAAGGTACCCAAAAGTATCAGAGAAAAATAAACGTGAGTTCTGATCAACTTCAAAAGAAAGATGTAGGAAAAGTAAGATAGGTGGTCACTCTTGATTCACATATGAGACTATCTGAGAGAGTGAAAATTCTGGGAAAGGAAAATATAGTATCTCATTAAAGGAAAAAAATTATTGCATATATATCTTTGGGGTGGCTTAGACTAAGTCTGCCTTCCTAGGGTGATCCCTTGGCTAAAATGTTAGAACTCTAGTCAGACCAGACCAGAAGGAGCTTTTCCTTAATAGATCTTTCTTACTTCTGTAAAATTCCCCCTCTTGAAGTGGCAACCAAAACAATCACTGAGGAACCAAATCAGACATCAGAGCCCCTTACCCCCAACACCTATCACATCTCTGACCTTTGGTAAGGACCGAGTTGCCAAGGTACTCAAGGACATTCTGGCTTTTAGTCAAGGAAGAAACTGGTTATTTGGGGAGTGGCAGTTTACCTAAAATGCACAGCTAATTTCTACCTTCTGCTCTTATCAGATGCTGTCAGGACACTGGAGGCTAATTTGAGAACTGGAATATTGGGGCTCCTGGAAGAACTGGGCACTAAAAGTTGAAGAAAAAGGAGAAGAAGAAGAAGAAGAAGAAGAAGAAGAAGAAGAAGAAGAAGAAGAAGAAGAAGAAGAAGAAGAAGAAGAAGAAGAAGAAGAAGGAGAAGAAAAGATTGTCTGAAGATTGTCTGGTAAGAGGAAGAAACTACAACGTTGAAAATCAACCTCATCCCTCACACCCCAAACAAACTGCTCTCAGAATTATTTCTTTAAGAAATAATAGTTGAATGAATTAGCCAGGGTTGCTCAAGTTCCCTAATGTCATTTCCCTGCAGGTCTTTGCATATGTCAAGTAGAAGGATTTAGGCTTTAGTTAGGAGAGGAGGGGCAGTGACTGTGGCTTAAGAGTGCTTTGCTTGTGTAAATACTAATTTAGTATTCAGCACCAAGACTAGCAAAGAGCTTTGTGAGAAAACATGCAGACACAACTCTAATTATAATATAGATGAAGACCTAGGAAATCCCCTCGTATATTTTTACATATGTTAAGTGTGAACGTGGAATGTTTTAAAAGTGGGCATCCCACACCTGTATCTTGAAGACTGGCTCTGTGTCAAGTTTTCAGGAGTGATTATTTAACTTGCTGATAGCTAGCTACTTAGCTGGCTATAAATGTCAACAGCAAACTTATAAATTATCTCTATTGCAAAGCCATGGAGCTTTAACGGAGTCTAG
Organism: Mus minutoides; assembly: GCA_902729485.2. Taxonomy (NCBI): domain Eukaryota; kingdom Metazoa; phylum Chordata; class Mammalia; order Rodentia; family Muridae; genus Mus; species Mus minutoides. The sequence continues at coordinate 34,001 of LR751614.1, read as the reverse complement.
AGAGGCCGGGTCCAATAGATAGCTACCTCAAGCAGGCAGGCAAAAGTTTAGATTCTAGGCTCAAACAACCATTCCAGGAAGATCTCCACACTCATTTAACCTGTAAATAGAGATTCTTCTGTCGAAATCTCTTCATTTGAGATTAAATTGTCTCTTATGTTTTGGAGAGACAGAAAATACATTGAAATTTAATGGGGAAGAGCCAAGATCTTCAAATGTGTCATACTGAACCACAGCCTTCTGTAAATGTCAAGTGGTAGATATTGAATCTTCTGATTAAGAATCTCCCCAAGAGTGAGGAAATGGGCTGAGGTGTCCAGGACCCTGCTGACAGGGTGTGAGGACAGGGGAAGGAGGCTGAGCCCCCACGAAGATGATTGGGGACCAGGAGAGGCGAGCACTCCCAGAGCAGCTGGAAAGCAATTACTGAGGCTGAAAAGGATGAGAACTTGGAATATTGTTTACAAAAATCAAAGAAGAAATACCCCTGGCGCACGAGTCTTTTCAAATCAACATGTTTTGTTTCTGTTCTGAAACCACATCTCTCAGAACCTCAAGACCAGCGCGCCAAACTCAATCCACAGACACACTCGCACAGCTGTACACAATGTGCAGACAAGGAAATTGGCTCCACTTTTTCCCATGAGGAAAAAAAAAAAAAGCAAAAGAACTGAAATGCCCTCCAATAAGAAGCTAGTTAAAGTGTTATTTGTTCACTACAGCAAACTACTGGGCGATGATGACAGAGAGAGAGGGTAGCTAAACTGATAAAACAAGCCCAGGACCACACACTGTACCCGCCACAAGAGGAAATGGCTCCCCTTTCAGGCAGACTCAGGAGGCACCTGAGAACATGGCTTACCAAATCTCAGCTCTCAGCCCTCACCCCCTTGGCCAAATGCCTTGCTCAAAGGCAAGATTATTATGGGAGAACGGGAGGTGGGTGTGCTTTGATACGATATGTGCTTTTCAAAGAGCATACACACAACAGCTGAATATATAATTTTGTGCATAAAGTATTTCAGAAAAAATTGCCCAAGGAACTGTTAATAAGGTTGCCTCTAGAGAGAAGAGGCTGCAGGAAGGAAAATGAGTTTTTTACTGCATACTTTTTTGTTTTTGCTTTCTAATTTATTTGTTCAGAAACTGGGTCTTACACAGTCCAAGGTGGCCTCAAATACCTTATGAAGTCCAAGGATGCCAATGAATTTCTGATCCTCTTGCCTCTACCCCACCTGGTTCTTCAGCTTATATTTAATCATGTGCACATAACTCCCTCGATAGAAAGTGGAGCATGATTCTTTCCTCTTGTTCTCAGCATGCTTGGAGCCTCTTGAGACAAAGTCTGTGGCTCCTGCTCTATGCAGCCTGTCTCCTGACTTCTCCACACCTCCCAGGGGCAGACGTGGGGTGTCCTGGCCCTTCTCTGCCCAACCCTTTAGCTATGTAAAGTGCAGGTTTTGAACTGGGCCATGCTTTGCTGTTATAGGTTTCTCAGGAATAACGACGGCCCTCCAAATTCTGTTCATTAGGTTCTCATTGTAGCAGTACTCACTCTGATCCAAGCCAATCATGAGGTCTTTTTAATTTTTGCCAGCCATAGTGGGGAGATCAGGGAATGTGACACTGTAGTGGCTAATAATTCTTGCAATGGTCAGTTCTAGGCACAGTTTGCACTGTTTGGGATGTTGTGTATCTGGGAACAGGAAAGATCAATAAAAGCTATGGTGCCAAAGCCCCAACCAAGAACTGCACATCCTCTCAGAGCAACACCATGCCAACTCTATATATCCTCTAAACTCTAGTAGCAGTCTGGCACCAGGAAAATTCTATAAGCATGCTATATGCCCAGTGACTACTTTACACACCAGTCCAGTGGAGATTTTCACACTCATCCAGTAGAGATTTGCTGCTGTAACTTCTGTCTTATGACATGGATTTATCTGAAAAACATGAGGAGGAATTCATTATAATGGTAAGTAACAATTCATCTATTATCTGAATAATTAATATATATATTCACTGTGTATCAGCCCACCTAGAAAATCACAATGGCTTCGATACATCTGCTGTAGTTGAGGCTCAAAGTATAGGGCACTGAAATTCATTGTGTGCTTTATGTTTGCTGAAGATAAAGGGGGGAAAAAAGAAAAGAAAAGAAAAGGGCTTTTGTTTTGTTTCTTTTCTTGTTGTTTTTGTGTTTTCTAGTGTTGCTGCTGCTGTTGTTTGGTTGGTTTCATAAGCAAGATCTCACTATGTAACCTTGGCTGGCCAGGAGCTCACAGAGATCTACCTCCTTTGCCTCTCAAGTGACAAAGGCATGTTCTGCCGAGCTCAGCCCTTGATTGTGATTTTTGATTAAAGTTTGACAGTGTATTAAAATTACACAAAAAGAAAACCATCATTCTCAACCCCACTTCAGGACCTCACTGACACCAGAGTAGTAGGTTTCCCTCTGGTCTCTCCCCACATATGTTAAGTAGTTGAATTTGGATCCAGTGAGCCTCCCAGGAGTGTGGACAGGCCTGTGAGTGCAAGCAGGACCACCACTGCTGCTCAGAGAAACCCGCCTAGAATCCTCAGGACACAGAAACCTAGGGGCTGCCTGGGACGGGAGCCTTCCGGTCTCCATCTGCACCCAGAGCTGACGCACCACAGGTGCCACAAAACTACATACACAAATATCTCCAGGAGAGAGCTGGTCTCTCAGGAGTGCCTACACACCTCCGTGCACAGGTAAGACCACCATTTCTCTTCATGGATATGTAAACAGGACCCAGAATTTTGCTGCATACAGTGTCGAAGACAAACACTATCTCAGAGTAAGGAGCTGAGAAAACATTTTCCAAGCAAAGGGCCCCAAGAAACAAGCTGGAGTAGCCATTCTAATATCAGATAAAATCGACTTTCAACAAAAAGTCACCAAAAAAGATAAGGAAGGACACTTCATAGTCATCAAAGGAAAAATCTACCAAGAAGAACTCCCAATTCTGAACATCTATTCTCCAAAAGCAAGGGCACCCACATTCATAAAAGAAACTTTACTAAAGCTAAAAGCACACATTTTATCTCACACAATAGTTGTGAGGAACTTAACACCCATCTCTCATCAATGGACAGATCAGAGAAACTCAAACTAAACAGAGACACAGGGAAACTAACAAGTTTTGGACCAAATGGACTCAACAAATATCTATAGAACATTTCATTCTAAATCAAAGGAATATATCTTCTTCTCAGCACCTCATGGTTCCTTCTCCAAAACTGACCATATAACCAGTCACAAATCAGACCTCAACAGATGTAAGAAGATTGAAATAATCCCATGCCTTTTCTCAGATCACTATAGATTAAGGCTGGTCTTCAATAGCAACAAAAATAACAAAAATCCCACATACACATGGAAGCTGAACAACACTCTACTCAGTGATAACTTGGTCAAGGAAGAAATAAAGACATTAAAGACTTTTTAGAATTTAATGAAAATTAAGGAAAAACATACTCAAACTTATGGGACACAATGAAAGCAGTGGTAAGAGCAAAAACTCATAACTTTGAGTGCCTCCAAAAAGAAACTGGAGAGAGTACCTTCACATAAAACCAGATACACTGAAACTAATAGAATAGAAAGTGGGAAAGATCCTTGAGCACATGGGCACAGGGGAAATTTTCCTAAACAGAACACAAATAGCTTATGCTCTAAGATCAAGAATTGATAAATGAAATCTCATAATATTACAAAGCTTCTGTAAGGCAAAGGGCACTGTCAATAAAACAAAATAGCAACAAACAGATTGGGAAAACATCATTACCAACCCTACATCCAATAGAGGGCTAATATCCAATATATACAAAGAACTCAAGAAGCTAGACTCCAGAGAACCAAATAACCCTATTTAAAATGGGGTACAGAGCTAAACAAAGAGTTCTCAACCAAGGAATACTGAATGGCTGAGAAGCACCTAAAAAAAATGTTCAACATCCTCAGTTATTAGGGAAATGCAAATCAAAACAACCCTGAGATTCTATCTTACACCAGTCAGAATGGCTAAGATCAAAAATTCAGGTGACAGCAGATGCTGGCAAGGATGTGGAGAAAAAGGAACACTCCTCCACTACTGGTGGGATTGCAAACTGGTACAACCACTCTGGAAATCAGTCTGGTGGCTCATCAGAACATTAGACATAGTATTACCTGAGGACCCAGCTATATCACTCCTAGGCATATACCCAGAAGATGCTCCAACATATAACAAGGACACATGCTCCACTATGTTCATAGCAGTCTTATTTATAGTAGCAAGAAGCTAGAAAGAACCCAGATGTTCCTCAACAGAGGAATGGACACAGAAAATGTGGTACATTTACACAATGGAATAATACTCAGCTATTAAAAACAATGAATTCATGAAATTCTTAGACAAATGTATGGAACTAGAAATTATCATCCTGAGTGAGGTAACCCAATCACAAAAGAGCACACATGGTATGCACTCACTGATAAGTAAATATTAGCCCAGAAGCTCGAAATACCCAAGATACAATTTACAGACAAAATTAAGCTCATGAAGAAGGAAGACTAAAGTATGGATACTTCGATCCTTCTTAGAAGGAGGAACAAAATACACATGGGAGGAGATACAGAGACAAAGTGTGGAGCAGAGACTGAAGAAAAGGCCATCCAGAGACTGACCCACCTGGGGATCCATCCCATATTCAATCACCAAACCCAGACACTATTATGGATGCTAACAAGTGCTTGCTGACAGGAACCTGATATAACTGTCTTCTGAGAAGCTCTGCCAGTATCTGGCAAATACAGAAGTGGATGCTCTCAGCCAACTATTGGACTGAGCACAAGGTCCCCAATGGAGGCGCTAGAAAAAGGACCCAAGGAGCTGAAGGGATTTGCAAACCTGTAGGAGGAACAACAATATGAACCAACCAATACCCCCCAGAGCTCCCAGGGACTAAACCACCAACCAAAGAATCCACATGGAGAGATCGTTGGCTCTATCTGCATATGTAGCAGAGGATGGTCTTGTTGGACATCAATGGGAGGAGAGGCCCTTGGTCCTGAGAAGGCTCAATGCCCCAGTGTAGGGGAATCCCAGGACAGGGTAGTGGGAGTGGGTGGATTGGTGAGTGGGGAGGAGAGGGTGAGATAGGGAATTTTCAGAGGGGAAACCAGGAAGGGGGATAACATTTGAACTGTAAATAGAATATCTAATAAAAAATAAAATAAAATAGTTGAATTCATATGAGATATGTGATTATCAGACCTTTTCCCTCCTTGGCATTTAGCATAGGTACATTCCTGAAAACAGAAAACTCTCCACGGGTATCTCCATCTTATGGGGGACAGTGTCATACACAAAGTAGAAGCATGATAAGACCCATGGTTTACCGATCTAACTGATGGTGGGACCTGAGAAAACGGAGCCTAAATCTGAGACAGACTAAAGTCTCATGCAACAGCCAACATTATTCAGAGCATCAGACAGTTTATACTCTGGAGCCTAAGAAGAGTCACATAAGTGAAGTTCTTATGAGTCCAAGCTGTGTACAATCAAAAGAACAAGCTGTGTGTGGCAAAAACATGTTTTTCCATAGATACATAGACAGACATATACACAATGTAATGAACAATCTGAAGTAAATTCACTCCTATCTGCTACACCTGGGCGGAGCGTGAAAACACATTCCAAGAACAATTCCTTGCTTTTGAAGAAACTGAGACCACAACACTTGTTTTCTTGGAATTTTCTCACAAATACTCTTGAGTTCCCCTCTCAGGAATCCATTCTGGAACTACGTTCCAGTACACATCTTCCAAGCAAACCCCTCACTGAGACAACTAAACTGTTTACTTAAATGATGTGCTTTAACCCTCAAATGCTTCAAAAAACAAGTGTAAAATAAATTTGTATGTGTGTCTAAAATGTGATCAGATCAGGGACACACAACTGAAAGGGCTTTCACCATAAAGTTTCTGCCACTCCATGAGGCTGAAAGCTCCTGTGAGGAGACCTCACAGAGCTACAGGGCCCACTTAAGATGGCAAATCCAGATGAGGACCCTGCTCACACAAAGTTGAAGCTCCAAAGGGTTCCATATCTGCTGTACGTGAACTGGTCCCAGGTTTATAGGAGGTAGCAGCAAGGACTCCTCTGTAGGTTTGGATGGGGACAGTCCTCACAGGGCCTGCAGTCCAAATGCTTCCGGTGAGGTCTGCAGATTGCCCAGCACTGGATACAGCACGAATGCTAAGGACATGTCTGGGGTAGAGGGTTTGAGTAGCATACTCAGGGCCCTGAGTTTGATCCACAACAATGCAATTCCTAAAGTGTCCCTGATCATTATTCTGGCTGAAAAAAAAAAACAAAAACACATGTTCTTTAAAAAGTGTCACCTGACTCTGTACCCCCCCCCCATCCTTGGACAACCATGAAATTTGTTCGCATGCTTTTTTAGAAAGCACCTTCCTTTATTTTAGATTTAGAGGGTTCCTTTTTCTTTTTTCTTTTCCTTCTTTATAAAACTACCACTGCCTTTCTCTGCCTATTATTCTGAGTAGGGCTTCTGTGCATCAGCCTGCAGCCTCATCCTTCCCCACCACCACCACCGCACCTCTCTGCATCTCTATCCATTTGAATGACAGAGAGGATGAACAAGAGGAGCTTAGCATGGCCAAGTGGGACTTGATTGCAGAAGAAGCGCATTAGGGAATAAATGTGGGAAATCTGAATTATGCTTATCAAATCCAATTTGGATGACTATAAATGCCTGGGAATTAGAGACAGTGAAGCCAAAGGAGCAAAGGAATGGCCACCTAACTCCCTGCAAAGGTCGAACACACAAAAAAATAACTAGTCTTATCATTTTAGACACAGTTGAGAAATAATTCACAGTTGAAAGTCTGGTCGATGCAGATAAATCTGTCACATAAAGGTGAAGGCAGTGACTGTTAGCCACTTTAAACAATGCTACATGGCACTGTCACAGAAGACAGAAGATGATGCTGTAAACCTGCTCTGCTCTTCCAGGAACGACGCCACTGTTTCCAGTCCCCCAGGCCTATAGCGGAGGATAAAAATGGCTTCGATTCTCGGGAGAGCATGAGTGCATGCTGGCCGACTGCCAGCTGCTGCTGAGCCTGTGTTTTCTTCACCAACTCTCACAGGCTTCTCCTTGTTATCCCGGAAAACAAGCAAACTGCCTGGCTGTTGACGAGACCACCGTGGCTAGACATCAGGTGACAGGCAGGAGAGTTTCTCCTTTGGTCATCACAAGTCATCACAGACAGAGAAGATGGCTTGGAAGCTGAAGTCTATGCGTTCTTAGCTGCTTTCTTTATTCTATGAGAAGTGTTGTAAGATGGACTGGATTTTTATCTGGAAAACCTTCCTTTGTTCTGCAATGAACAAACTGCCCCACAGTTACTTTCTGCCAGAGGTTAAGATGAGAACATGGTGACATTTGACAACAGATTGCCATCAGGACTGTTCTGCGTCTCCCTCTCCTAGCTTGTAGAAGCATTTTCAGTCTTAGACTAAGTCAAAAATGTAAGGAGGAGTAGCGTCAACTGTGCACACAGCGGTTTTGAAGTACACCCACTGCACGTGTGCAAGACCTACACACTGTCACGGAAGCGTTTGCGTGGACACACCGAAGTCAAACAGTCGTTCAGTGTTTCAACTGGCTCCTCGGCAAAAGCCTGCTTGTTTTCTCACTTCAAAGTGCTCCCTTTCAAAGGTTTATTTTTAAGAAACATTGCTTGGCATTAACCATAGTAACTTCTGATTCTGGCAGTTAGCCCATAAATTTATATCAGCAGGCACTTACTAAGGAGCTATATGTTAAAAGCAGTATGCCTCACCACTAGGCTAGAAGTCAGGCAACAAGCCGGGCCTAAAAACTATTCAAATTTTATACATTTCATCACAGACCGTATTTTCTTTTTTGAATTCTGATTTACTTTAAGGGAAGTCTTCCTATTTAATCATCATCAAAAATACACTTAGCATTCTGATTCACTACTAAGAATCTCTTTTTACCACAAAACAAAGTATAGTCCTTCTGTTATCAACATCACCCTGATCAAGACCTATAGAGGACTATGCTTAGGAAAAACCATAAAGCAAAGCTGTTGCTACAGGGTGTTAAAGCCAAGGAATGAAGTCATCAGACAGCAGAGGACAAGAGAGTCTGAATACAAGGAGCATAGAGGGGCCTTTTGTTCAACTATCAGTGCTTCTAAGAACTTATCCATATAGTGTAGTAACTCATGACACTAAACCAACAAAGGTAAACTTCACTAATGATACATTTTTAATGCAGAAGAATGTACAAAAGAAGACTATTAACATAAAGCTAAGGGAGCTAAATCTTCAGAGTCCCCACAAGCACATCCTCTATTGCAAGGCTTTCTATTTATAACTATTTTTCATGTACAGTTGTACTCTCAACTTTTCAGACTCAAGGCAATCTGTTAACTGTAATCCCCTGTAAAATCAAAAGGCAAATTATGTGCTTTCAACATTCAGCAGTGACACAGAATGCACATTGCAATTCTGAAAGAAAGGAACTGATGTAGAGTAGAAACACTGGACCAAAGCAAAACCAAAACCCAATAGGGCAGACTCCAAGTCAAAGCTCTCTATGAAATTTGACTATACTTTGTCTATATGACTCTAAAGTCATTATTTTTTTCTACAAGTCAACATAAAAAAGTGAAATCATAGTATGAGATAATAAATGTTAAATGACATGAATAAAAATAGTAACTGGGAACAGGGAGGCAGGTAGGACTTGGATTGGGCCTCTATAATTAAAAATGTAAAAGTCTGATTCCATACTTGATGCTGGATTACTGACACTTTTGTTCTCTGTATTGGTTACTTGTCTAATGCTGTGATTAAACACCATGACCAAAGTATCTTATAGAAGGAGGGATTTGTGGGAAGTCTCACTTTAATGGAAGTAAGTAGAGAAGTAAGAGTCCATCACGGTGGGAAATATGGCACCAGGTAGTAGGGCATGGTGCTGAAGTCAAAGCTGAAAGCTCATATTTCAGTCCACAGAGAGGGAGCATAGAGCTTCCTCTAGAAATTTCATTCTAGGAATGGCACTAGGTTTCTGAAACTTCAAAGTCCACCCCAGTGACTCAAGAAGGTTACACCTCCTAATCTTTCCCAAACAGTTTTACTGACTGGGGACCAAGGAATCAAGTGAATGAGCCTATAGGGACATTTCTTATTCAACCACTGTACTCTATTCCTGCCTTACATAGAAACCTTACTAATGTCACAACCCTTTAATACAGTTCTTTATGCTGTGGGTCACACCCAGCCATAAAATCATTCATATCACTACTTCATAACTGTAGTTTTGCTACTGTTATGAAACATAATATAAATTTTTTTTAAGATAAAGGTTTGCCAAAGGGGTTGTAACACACAGGTTGAGAACTGCTGCTCTAGAGAAACATAGCATACAGAATAAATTGATAGAGAGAGAGAGAGAGAGAGAGAGAGAGAGAGAGAGAGAGAGAGAGAGAGAGAAAGTGGAGTTACTGGAATAACTTACATTCTGCAGCCCAGCTAATCCAACAATGCCTGGGTATGAACAGAAAGTTCAAGAAACTAGGTGATCAGACCACAAGAAAAGATGTCTCATTTGGTCTTCAGTATAAGCTAGAATCTCAGAGAAATAGACTCTAGTGCAGGGAAGAAATCGATTTGATAACAAGGGATCCAGGGTCAGAAAGCAGAGAGAAGCAGGAAGGCAAAGAGCAAAACTTCCTTTTTCCATGTCCATATATAGGATTTCAGCAGAACCTATAGCCTAGATTAAAGGTGAGACTTCCTGCCTCAAGATCAGATCAAAACTGTGTGTCTTACTACTTCAAAAAATCCAGAGTAGAAGTTGATCCATCCACTTTGGGCCAACCAAAAACAAAAAAAGAACAACAACAACAACAACCTCTCACAGATGTGTCCTCCATTTCTGGATTGTAGTCAAGATTCTAGATGTAGTCAGGTTCATAACCAAGAAGAGTCATCAAACCCTGAAAGATCAAAAGGCAAACTGCATTCTTCCAACATACAGTGGCACAGAATATACATTACCATTGCAAAAGAGAGGAAATGGGACATAGTAAGCATATATTGAATCAAAGCTAAGAATGAAAGCCAGCAAGGCAAGCTTCAAATCCTTCAGATCTAATAGTTTAGATGGCTCTGCCCTTGCAGCTTTGCTGGGTATGAGCTACTTCTCTCCTTCAGGCTGAGTCCAGTCCCTATATGGAGCTCCTCTTGGCCATAGCTCTGGCACCTCTAAAATGGGGTCTCCAATGCAATCTAGGCTTCACTTTTAAAGTTCCACACAATGGCCTCTTGGGGACTCCATACTGGGAGTGCCCAATCAAATTTTTGGTCTCAGTGGCTCTCCTTAACCATGAAGAAAGAATTCACAGCCCTTTACTTGGGCTTCCTTCATGACTCTAAAGCCAGTACCACATGGACAACATGTCAAGTTCAGCTGCTTCCTTGGGTGGAGCCTGACCCCTTGGGATCGCAGTTGCAGCAGCTGCCATTGGCTGTGCTTCTGAGAAGGAGACAATTCTTTAGGTCTTTTCTTCTCGCAGGCTTAGCTGGGTGGGGGCTTGCTCTTAGGGTCCGCCTCCTTTGACTCCGAATCAGACCTCTCTTTGATTTATTTGGCTCTTTCAGCAAAAGCCTTGGCTGCAGCTTTAAATCTCCTGCTGCTGTTTTCCTCTCAACTGTACTTTTTTTGTTTAAATGCTACAGTTGTTCTTTTCATTGTAGATCTGAAAAAAGAAATTTCTAATAACCACACAACTGAGTCAATGTTAGACTGTCTTAAAATCTTCTCTGTCAAAAAAAAAAGTTCATTAATTTTTCAGTTTAGCCTTTGGAAAATCCTTAGAACAAAGGCAGAAGACAGTCACATTCTTGGACAAATAATGGTCTCTAGCCTAGTTGCTAATGTTGCTCCTCGAAATGTCTTTGAGTTAGTATTCAACAGTCCATGTTACTCTCAGAACAACCGTCTTCCAAGATACTACTAGGTCAGCGCATTAAGCTCTGTTTATAGCATTCAATTCCTTTTCTAGTTCAAAATTCCAAAAAAACTTCCATATTTTTCTAAATAACAACATGGTCACATTCTTAGCAATGACCCACTTCATGGTACCAACTTCTATATTAGTTGCTTATTTTTATTACTACGAAGAGACACCATGACCAATTTATAAAAGAAAGCATTTAATTGGGCTTAAGGTTTTAGAGGGTTAGTGTCTGTGATGGCAATGCAGCAGGAACAGCTGAGAACGTACAACTTGGTCTACAAGCACAATGCAGAGAGAGCAATAGGAATGGTGTGAGTCTTTTGAAACCTCAAGCCCATCCTAGTGACAACCTCTGCCAACAAAGCCATACTTCCTTATCCTTCCCAAACAACTCTACCAACTGGGGTCCAGTATTTAAACAATGAGACTATGAGGGTCATTTCTCATTCAGACCATCACATTCCCCATACCCTTTCTGACTATACCTGGGAAAATCAATAAAAAACCATATGTGCTCTTTTCTTTGCGCTGTGAATAAGTATCAAGTTATATGGATAAGTCCCATCCTGAAACAAACCACACTCCTGAATCATAATGAAAGCTAAGCAAGTCTACTTTCCCTGCTCTCTTAAGACATTTTGCAGTAAGCTTTGGAGCTCCGCATGATCTCCACGCAAAACATGGAACCTTCAGTTTTCAAAATGAGCACCTGACATCATCTGTTCCCATAGCCAAACCAACTTTGAGTGGGTATTGGGTCCATATACTCTATTTTTTTAACCATGTCAGACATTGATATATTTAAACACAAAAGTGGGGGAGACATTTCAGGAATGTAATTTTATGTAAAGTGCAAATTTGAGTTTGTAGAATACTATAATCAAGATGTCAAATCTGCATAGATGAGCCACGAAGAAGTTACAAGATTGAAGTGGCAGGTATGAGTAGTCAAACATAAAAAACATGAATTGAATCTTTCATACATTTTTAAATGTTATTTTAATTGGGAAATAACAGAACTGATAAGAATTTTAAGATGGTTTATCTAATTATAAGATGTAGAGTAGACTAGAAATATAGACCCTAACACAGATTGCTAGAGAAAGGAATAATCATGCAATAAGTAATTCAGGACAATTAGTGACTATAATGGGAGAAGAGTAGAGTATCATGTTATGTAACACACTAAAACGACATACTTAATATTTCACAAGCATATTTATGTCAAGTACTGAAACTCTAGAGATAAATATAAACATTGTCACTACAAAAAATTATCATTGTTTAGGGAATAACATTATAAATATACAATGAAAAGAGATGACAAAAGGCAACACTAATTACAATTTGACTAATTACAATTTGACTAATGAAAATACTAAGCTTCCTTTTGGCAAGACGGTTCAGAAGGTAAAGTGGTCGCCATGAAGCCTGAAGATCTGAATTCAATCCCTAGAATCCACACAGTAGGAGGGAACCAAATCTTATAGGCCCGTCTTCTGACTTCACAAGTACACTGTCCCATGCACATGTCCCTACACCAAATGTAAAAACAGCATTTAAGAATATTAAACTTGTATATATTCTACAGTGTTATAAAATCATAATGGAAAACTGCAAACTTGCAAACCTTTGAAATAGTACGGCAAAAGTATGCACAGCCAGTTTGTGAGCTGCCTTTGCTAGGTAAGTCCCTTATTCCCTTTCCCGTGTTTCCTCTGACTGCCACCTTCTACCCACCCACAGACCTAGTTCTAGACCCAGAGAGCAAACCTGCTTTATTCACAAGCTGTCTTCATGATGTAAATCATGTCTTCTTTTTCACCACTTCTGCCTGCTGCTATCTCCACACCCAGAGGCCAAGCTCCAGACCCTTGGATCTTGAACCTGTTTTGTTCAAAAAACACCTTTGCCTAATTAATCACTCCTATCCTCTGCCCATTTCCCTCCACCCTCTGAAATCTTGATACCTACAGACCTAGTTCCAGACTCTCCGTTCAGGGGAGATCTTTACCTGGTCCAATTAACAGCTCCTATACCAGCTTCAGCAGGCCTAACTTCTGTCACTCACTGCACTGCAACAATCTAAGACAGGCCAGATTCTCATATCAGAAACACAGCCAAGGAAAGATGTCCACATGCCCAGGCCAAATCTCAAAAGCACAAATAACATGACTGTCCAAGACAGCATGTCTTCTATTAAACCCACTTGTCCTACAGAAATGTTCTGTAATAAGAATTCTTTAGGCTGTAGGGGTCTGCAACCCTATAGATGGAACAACAATATGAACTAATCAGAACCCCCAGAGCTCATGTCTCTAGCTGCATATATATTAGAAGAGGGCCTAGTTGGCCATTATTGGAAGAAAGGCCCTTGGTCTAGCAATGTTTATATGCCCCAGTACAGGGGTATGCCAGGGCAAAATAGTGGGAGTGGATGGGTAGGGGAGCAGGGCGGGGGGAGGGTATAGGGAACTTATGGGATAGCACTTGAAATGTAAATAAAGAAAATATCTAATTTTAAAATGTGAAAAAAGAGAATTCTTTAGAAGAACCTGAAAACACAGAATTTAAAAAAACAAAGTAATCATCAAATATTTTTCAAGGAAGTTTTTAAAACACATAAACAACACTCCATTAAACTTAAAGAGGATTAAAGTCAAACCCTGAGTGATATATGAGGAAGTCTAAATGCATGGCCGAACAGAAGGATACAGACGATTTAGGATTTAAAATCAGAATTTAATAAAGAAAACTACTATATAAAACTGAAGCTGAAGTGAAAATAGGATTGAAAAACTCAATAACCAAATAAAATCCTCAACAGAAAGTCTTACACAAAGAACAGATCATATATAAGATACAATATCAGGACCTAAAGATAAAATAGAGAAATTGAACAACAAACATGAGCAAAGAATATGACATTTTAGGCACAGAGAAGGAACATGTAGGAAATAATAGGCATTGATAAAGGAGAAGAACCCCAAGTTAATGGCATAACACAGTAGCACAGACTGGATCTAAGTAAAAGAGACTGGATCTAAGTAAAAACAATCCCAAAACTAAGAAAAGACATACTCACACAGAAAGAAGAAAGATGCAGAACCCCAATTAGAGAAGAAACAAACTCCCCTGGCATATCATAGCCAAAACTAAATATACATAAATATATCTCCAAAAGCTAAAGCACAAGTCACATATAAAGGAAAACCCATCATAAAAACATCTTATTTCTCAATGGAAATTTTGAAACCCAGAAGAGGTTGGAGAATTAAGTTCATAAACTCAAGGAGACTAGGTGAGCGATTACTTAATGATGAGTATGCTAAAGAAGAAATCAAAAAAGAGATAAAATTTGATTTTCTGGTGTCCACCTTCTTGAGTTCTTTATATATATTGGATATTAGTCCCCTATCTGATTTAGGATTGGTAAAGATCCTTTCCCAATCTGTTGGTGGCCTTTTTTGTCTTATTGACAGTATCTTTTGCCTTACAGAAACTTTGCAACGTTATGAGGTCTCATTTGTCAGTTCTTGATCTTAGAGCACAAGCCATTGCTGTTCTATTCAGGAATTTTTCCCCAGTGCCCATACTTCGAGGGTTTTTCCCACTTTCTCCTCTATAAGTTTCAGTGTCTCTGGTTTTATGTGGAGTTCCTTGAACCGCTTAGACTTGACCTTAGTACAAGGAGATAAGAATGGATCAATTCATATTCTATATGATAACTGACAGTTGTGCCAGCACCATTTGTTGAAAATGCTATCTTTTTTCCACTAGATGATTTTAGCTCCCTTGTCAAAGATCAGGTTACCATAAGTGTGTGGGTTCATTTCTGGGTCTTCAATCCTATTCCATTGATCTACCTGTCTGTCGCTGTACCAGTACCATGCAGTTTTTATCACAATTGCTCTGTAGTACAGCTTGAGGTCAGGCATGGTGATTCTACCAGAAGTTCTTTTATTGTTGATAAGAGTTTTTGCTAGTCTAGGTCTTTTGTTATTCCGGATAAATTTGCAAATTGTCCTTTCTAAATCATTGAAGAATTGAGTTGGAATTTTGATGGGGATTGCATTGAATCTATAGATTGCTTTTGGCAAGATAGCCATTTTTACTACATTGATCCTGCCAATCCAAGAGCATGGGAGATCTTTCTATCTTCTGAGATCTTCTTCAATTTCTTTCTTCAGAGACTTGAAGTTTTGTTTTGTTGTTGTTGTTGTTGTTTTTTGTGTTTTGGGGTTTGTTTTTTGGGTTTTTTTTTTTTTTTGGTTTTTTGGTTTTTTGAGATAGGGTTTCTCTGTGTAGCCCTGGTTGTCCTGGAACTCACTTTGTAGACCAGGCTGGCCTCAAACTCAGAAATACACCTGCCTCTGCCTCCTGAGTGCTGGGATTAAAGGCGTGTGCCACCACACCCAGCTGAAATTCTTATCATACAGACCTTTCACTTCCTTAGTTAGATTCACACCAAGATATTTTATATTATTTGTGACTATTGTGAAGTGTGTTGTTTCCCTCATTTCTTTCTCAACCTGTTTATCCTTTGTGTAGAGAAAAGCAATTGATTTGTTTCAGTTAATTTTATATCCAGCTACTTCACTAAAGCTGATTTTCAGGTTTAGGAGTTCTCTGGTGGAATTTTTGTGGTCAGTTATATATACTATCATATCATCTGCAAATAGTGATATTTTGACTTCTTCCTTTCCAATTTGTATCCCCTTGACCTCCTTTTGTTGTCTAATTGCTCTGGCTAGGACTTCAAGTACTATATTGGATACGTAGGGAGAAAGTGGGCAGCATTGTCTAGTCTCTGATTTTAGTGGGATTGCTTCCAGCTTCTCTCCATTTACTTTGATGTTGGCTACTGGATTGCTGTATATTGCTTTTATTATGTTTAGGTGTGGGCTTTGAATTCCTGATCCTGCAACACTTTTATCATAAAGGGGTGTTGGATTGTGTCAAATGCTTCCTCAGTGTCTAACAAGATAATCATGTGGTCTTTGACTTTGAGTGTAACAGTGAATTCTTAATAGAAGACACAAAGGTGGCTACGAAGTATCCAAAATGAGTCCATTGTCCTTAGCAACTGGGGACATGCAAATTAAAACAACTTTGTAATTTCATCTCACTCCAATCAGAATAGCTATGATCAACAAAACAACTGTCAATGGACACTAGAGATGGCATGAGAGAAAGAGAACCCCCATTCACTGTTGTTGGTAAGCAAACTGTCATAGCCACTTTGGAAATCAATTGGAAGAACCTTCAAAAAGCTTAAAATAAATGTACCATAATACCTAGATATACCACTCCTATGAACTAGGTAACTTGCAACAGGAACATATTCTTTCACAACTCTGGAGCCCAGCAGTGCAAAGGTAAGGTATTAGCAGGCCTCTTGAAGATTCAAGGGGGGAATACATTCTCCCAGGACCTTGTAGCTTCAGAAGTCCCTTGATTTGAGAGTACATCACTCTAATATCTGCCTACATGATCCACTTGCCTTCTTTTCTATGTCTCTCTTCTATAAAGATACTTGTGCTGGCATTTAGAGTCACCCAAATAATCAGGATAATCTTTAACTCAAAATCCCTGATTTAATCATGCCTGTAAAAAAAAAACTTCTTTTTCCAAATATAGTACAGTCACATATCCCAAAAATACAACATGGATATCTTAGGAGTGGAGTGCACAGTTTTCTACTTATCTCAACAACTGTTATCACTCTCATTACATGGAGAATGAAAGCAGACATGGGTAGGACAAATGTTAGCAGAAAAATCAAAACAGATTATCAAACAAAAACAATGGTGCTGTGTATGGCAACAAACAACAGTAACAGTAATATCAACTGATATCAGTTAAGCACTGGCTTGTCCACAGAACGTTAAAAGAAGCTCAGAATGTGAATAACCAAGATGCCTTGGGTACTAGGTTGTGCTGAAGATGGAGATTCATTGAAAAATATGTTTAAAGAACAGGTAAGGTATTCCTAAACCAAGTTCTCACTCTTACTCTGCAAGATGAAATAGCCACCCCTCCCTCTCTCAGTAATATCTAGACATAAGAAACCAAGCAGAGAGAGAGAGAGAGAGAGAGAGAGAGAGAGAGAGAGAGCTCCATGCTGACAACAGGGATGGAGATACAAGTAAAATCTGTATCCCGGACTCTGGAGTATTTCCACTGCCAACTCTAAAGTGTTGTCCACCAGGGGAGGGGAGCATCCTTCTCTGAACCCCATGTACATGAGAAGCTCGAACAAGCTCTAGGCGCAACTGTTCACATCAGCCAGCCCCACATATGTACACAAAGCTACCAATGAGCTGTTCAGTTTCAGTTCTTAGCTACAAATAGACAGATAACTTTTGCCAGAAATTGGAGGAAAGCTTCCAACATAAGAAAAAAAAAAAAAACACCTAGTACAGGTGCGAGGCACATAGGAAACTGAGAACATCAATCAAAAGCAGGGGGAAAAAAAAACAAGCAGCAAAGTAAAGGAGCCGATATGAGGAAAGCGCTCATCAATATATAGCTTCAGGTAAGCAGTAGAGACGTTAATGACTTCGTTTTTTATGAAAATACAGTGTTATTTGAGAATTCCTTCTAGCTCCTCCTCCATGTCACTCTCCCCACACAAAAATGCTGGGCAAAAATTATGAGTGCCATAGCTCTCTTTCTTAGGGTTTTACTGCTGTGAACAGACACTATGACCAGGCAATGTTTATAAATGACAACATTTAATTGGGGGCTGGCTTACAGGTTCAGAGGTTCACTCCATTATCATCAAAGCAGGAAACATGGCAGCATACAGGCAGGCATGGCGCTGAAGGAAGTGAGAATTCTACATCTTCATCCTAAAGAAGCTAGGAGCAGAATGTTTTCAGGTGGCTAAGGAGAGAATCTCAAAGCCCACCCTCACAGTGACACACTTCCTCCAACAAGGCCACACCTACCCCAACAAGGTCACACCTCCTAATAGTGCCACTCCTTGGGCCAAGCATGTTTACACCACCACACTCTCATTCCTGTGTTCCTTACTATCTCAATCCCTATTATAACTTATTATTATCTTATGTTAATGTGACATATTCGTTATAATCCATTGATGAATGCAGAATTTTGTCATCAATATTAGACACACTAAAAGCTCATCTGTGGGTTTGGTCAAATCTATAATGATATGTACATATCATTTGGCAAATTAGTTATAGTTATAAACATAGACATAGATGATATATGTATAGATGCATATATCATAATACTTTATGGAATAGTTTCACTGTTTGAATATCCTCCTTCACCATTTCTCCTCCGCAAACTTCTCATAATCGTCAAACATTTGACAATATGTACAATTTTATCTTTCCCAACATATTGTATAGTGAGAACAGAGCAGTCTTTCCAAACTAACATTGTTTGCTAGGAATATGCACGTCTGTCCTCATTTTTCACCTCTTTATTTTGCTAATACATTCCATTGTGTGGGGGTTCCATGGACTCTTTACCCACTCACCTATTAGAAGACAAATGCTTCTAATTTTGGGCAATTATAACTCAAGCTGCTGTAAATATTTATATGAAGGTTTTGTACAATTTCAGCTTTGAACTCATTTGGGTAAGAGCTAAGAAGCAGGGTTGGGTTATGCACTAAGACTATGTTTAATTTTATAAGAAACAAAACACTCACCCTCTTAAAGGACTGTGTTTGACATTCCACCAACAATGGTGACTCCTATCACTCCATTTCCTTGCTGGCATTTGGTAGCATCTGTGATTTGGACTTTACAGGATATCACACATGTGCAGTGACTTGTTTTTCCTTGTGACATATATTGTTTACATTATGTACTTACTTATGTTATGGTGTCTGTTTGTCTTCTTTCATTAGCTGTATTATGTTCTGACCATTTGCCTATTTTTAAATTGAGTTGCTTGCTTTCTTGAAGTTTCTATTTTGGACAGATTATTTTATCAGATACATACTTTGTAAATATTTCCTCTCAGATCGTGACTTATTATCTCATTATTTTAAAGATAAAAACATTTCTTGTTGGGGGAAGAATGTATGGAGGGGAAGAACTGAGAAGAGAGGAGGGAGGAGAAACTGTGGTTGAGATGTAGAATAAATAAAATTAAAATTAAAAATGTACAATCAAATAAGTAAAACCCTTTTAAGATAGACACATGTAAAATATGTTGTGTATGAGCAGGATCTCGTGCAATGTTCAATTTGTGCACCCACTGAATAACATTTAAACATACTTACCTTCTCAACCATTTATCATTTCTTGTGGTAAAAATTTCTAAGTGTTTTCTTCTAGTTCTTTGAAATACACTGTATATAATACACTGCTTCCTCTAGTCTCCATTTTCTTGGCAGTAAACATATTTGGGCAGGCAGCATTTAGGAATTTATCTCCCTTACACCTTTTCTTAGGAAGCTACTAAAAGATGCTAGTACAGATACAAAAAAGAGAACACAAAAGCTGGGAAACAAGGTCTACTGTAAAAAATGCACAAGAGAAATCCAGGGTGGACAGTAAAGGAAAGTCAAGGGACAACCCAACCAGTTTGAGCTAGCCTGGGAAAATGCCATGCTCTCAAAGTATGAGCTAGCCTGGGAAAATGCCATGCTCTCAAAGAGCGAAGGGTAAAAGGGCACAGAAAGAAAATAATGCTTTCCTGTGTTACTATGGTAGCCTTTTAATATTTTTATGTTTCATGAAGGACATCCTATTTTATTTACAGAAAATAAACATAAGGAAATGATACAAATATTAGACGTTGTTTCCCAGGTTTTGTGTTCTCTTTTTTTGTATCTGTACTAGCATCTTTTAGTAGCTTCCTAAGAAAAGGTGCAAGGGAGATAAATTCCTAAATGCTGCCTGCCCAAATATGTTTACTGCCAATAAAGTGGAGATTAGAGGCAGCAATTATATACAGTGTACAATCATTTCTGTGTTTGTAGGAAACTTTTTATGATTCCTTTCCAAAGACATTCAAACCTTTAAATAAAATCCTGCTCAATGTGCATATAGTCAATACACAAGACCTCCTATATAATCACTGGATTGTATATTAAACTTCATTTAATACAAACATCATAAAATGATTGCTAGGGAATAATGATAAGAAGGGAGTTTGACCTTGATAGACACAATTTAATTTTTTTTAACTTGGTTGTATCTGTAAGTGCAGAGTCAATGGATATTGAAAGCTGACTTCATTGTAATGTGCCCAAAACAAAACTGACAATAAAATTCTAGAGATACTTGTTCTAGGAGCAGAATGGAGGTTAGAGAGCTCAGAAAGAATTTTATACAATAAAATAGAAATGACAAATTATATAACAGGTTTGACCATGTGAAACTTACATTAAAAAGCCATTTTATAAAGCTTTTCAAATGGAGAAGACTTATGATATGTCAAAAAAGTGAATCAAGTGAAAATAGCCAACATTAATATCCAAAACCTAAAAAATACCCAGAAGACAGAAAAATGTTTCAACACTGGAAGGCTGACGTCTGAATTAAACAATAATGACAAAGAAACTAACAATCAGGTATCTAACTAAAAATTAAAATATAATTATAGTACCAGCAAGATGGTTAAACAGGTAAAAGAAGAAATAATTAGCTGTTAAATCTGGCACTCACTCTGTCAGCCTGTGTTTCCTACTAGACAGCACCCACCCACCTAATAGTTCTGAGCATATCCAAGGGTATGGGGGGGTTGCATGAAAAAAGGTCCCCATTTTGTATCCCAGGTCCCTCTGAGACCAGTCTGCACAGATCAACTTGGAGACAGCAGAGGGTGAGCAGGCAGCTGCATAAGCAACAGAGCTTCTGGGACAGGCAGAAGCCACAAAGCTCCTGGGACAGACACCCATTTCAGGCTGCAGACATCTAGGCACCTTCCCCGCCAGAGGAGAGGTGGACTCCCTGGAGGGCTGCGACCATTTGTGCAGGTGAGCATGCAGACTGCAGAGGCAACCCATCTTCTGGGACAAGCCCTATTTGGGGCCTTCATCTTCAACCAGGAGGCAAGTCTGAATGCCAGACCTCTGTGCACCTTCCCTGCAAGAGGAGAGCTTGCCTGAAGAGAGTACTCTGACCACTGAGACTAGGAAGAGAGCTGGACTCCCAGGACTGCTGACAGAGGCTAACAGAATCACAGGAGGAACAGGCTCCAGCCAGATACAACTGTAACAACTAACTCCAGGGACTACCAAATGGCGAAAGGCAAACATAAGAATTTTACCAACAGAAACCAAGACTTCTCACCATCATCAGAACCCAGCACTCCCAACTCAGCCAGTCCTGGATAACCCAACACACCCGAAAAGCAAGATTCAGATTCAAAATAATATTTCAGGATGCTGGTAGAAGATCTTGAGAAAGATTTTAATAACTGACTTAAAGAAATACAGGAGAACAGTGCTAAAGAGGTACAAGTCCGTAAAGAATCACTGCTAAACAGGTAGAAGTCCTTAAAGAGGAAACACAAAAATCCCTTAAAGAATTACAGGAAAACACAACCAAACAGGTGACAGAATTGAAGAAAACTATACAAGACCTAAAAAGGGAAGTAGAAACAATAAAGAAAACCCAAAGTGAGACAACTTTGGAGATAGAAACACTAGAAAAGAAATCAGGAACCATAGATGTGAGCATCAGCAACAGAATACAAGAGATGGAAGAGAGAATCTCTGGTGCAGGAGATTCCATAGAGAACATGGGCACAACAAACAAAGAAAATGCAAAATGCAAAAAGATTCTAACTCAAAACATCCAGGAAATCCAGGACACAATGAGAAGACCAAACCTACGGATAACAGAGGTAGATGAGAATGAAAATTTTCAACTTAAAGGGCCAGCAAATATCTTCAACAAAATTAGAGAAGAAACCTCCCCAAACCTAAAGAAAGAGATGCCCATGAACATACAAGAAGCCTACAGAACACCAAATAGACTGGACCAGAAAAGAAATTTCTACCAACACATAATAATCAGAACAACAAATGCACTAAATAAAGACAGAATATTAAAAGCAGTAAGAGAAAAAGGTCAAGTAACATATAAAGACAGGCCTATTAGAATTGTATCAGATTTCTCACCAGAGACTATGAAAGCCAGAAGATCCTGGACAGATGTTATACAGACCCTAAAAGAACACAAATGCCAGCCCAGGCTACTATACCCAGCAAAACTCTCAATTACCATAGATGGAGAAACCAAAGTATTCCATGACAAAACCAAATTCACACAATACCTTTCCATGAATCCAGCCCTTCAAAGGATGATAAGAGGAAAACACCAACACATGAATGGAAATTACACCCTAGAAAAAGCAAGAAAGTAATCCTTCAACAAACCTAAAGGAAGACAGCCACAAGAACAGAATCCAAACTTTTTAAAATTTCTCTTAACATCAATGGACTCAATTCCCCAATAAAAAGACAGAGACTAATAGACTGGCTACACCAACAGGACCCAACGTTTTGCTGCTTACAGAAAACCCACCTCAGGGACAAAGACAGACACTACCTCAAAGTGAAAGGCTGGAAAACAATTTTCCAAGCAAATGGTCCAAAGAAACAAGCTGGAGTAGCCATTCTAATATCAAACAAAATTGACTTTCAAATCAAAGTTATCAAAAAAGACAAGGAGGGGCACTCATACTCATCAAAAGTAAAATCTACCAAGATGAATTCTCAACTCTGAATATCTATGCTCCAAATGCAAGAGCAGCCACATTCATTAAAGGAACTGTAGTAAAGCTCAAAGCACACATTAAACCCCACACAATAATAGTGGAATACTTCAACTCCCCACTCTCACCAATGGACAGATCCTGGAAACAGAAACTAAACAGAGACACATGGACACTAACAGAAGTCATGAAACAAATGGATTTAATAGATATCTACAGAACATTTTATCCTAAAACAAAAGGATATACTTTCTTCTCAGCGCCACATGGTACCTCTTCCAAAATTGACCATATAATTGGTCACAAAACAGGCCTCCACAGATACAAAAATATTGAAATTATCCCATGCATCCTATCTGACCACAATGGACTAAGGCTGATCTTCAATAACAACATAAATAATAGAAAGCGAACATTCTCATGGAAACTGAACAACACTCTACTCAATGATTCCTTA
>LR751614.1:0-10640 GCA_902729485.2 Mus minutoides | reverse complement strand
CAACTTGACAGCACACCTAGAAGCTCTAGAACAAAAGGAAGCAAATTCGCCCAAGAGGAGAAGAAGGCAGGAAATAATCAAACTCAGGGCAGAAATCAACCAAGTAGAAACAAAAAGAACTATTCAGAGAATTAACCAAACAAGGAGCTGGTTCTTTGAGAAAATCAACAAGATAGATAAACCCTTAGCGAGACTCACTAGAGGGCTCAGGGACAGTATCTTAATTAAGAAAATCAGAAATGAAAAAAGGAGACATAACAACAGAACCTAAGGAAATCCAAAACATCATCGGATCCTACTACAAAAGGCTATACTCAACAAAGCTAGAAAACCTGGAGGAAATGGACAATTTCCTAGACAGATACCAGGTATCAAAATTAAGCCAGGATCAGATTAAAGATCTAAACAGGCCCATTTCCCCTAAAGAAATAGAAGCAGTCATCAATAGTATCCCAACCAAAAAAAGCCCAGGACCAGATGGGTTTAGTGCAGAGTTCTATCAGACCTTCAAAGAAGACCTAATTCCAACTCTCCTCAAACTATTCCACAAAATAGAAAGTGAAGGTACGCTACCCAATTCATTCTATGAAGCCACAATTACTCTGATACCTAAACCACACAAAGATCCAACAAAGAAAGAGAACTTAAGACCAATTTCTCTCATGAATATTGATGCAAAAATACTCAATAAAATCCTCGCAAACCGAATCCAAGAATACATCAAAATGATCATCCATCATGACCAAGTAGGCTTCATCCCAGGGATGCAGGGATGGTTTACTATATGGAAATCCATCAACATAATTCACTATATAAACAAACTCAAAGACAAAAAGCACATCATCTCCTTAGATGCTGAGAAAGCTTTTAACAAAATCCATCACCCCTTCATGATAAAAGTCTTGGAAAGATCAGGAATTCAAGGCCCATCCCTAAATATAATAAAAGCAATCTATAGCAAACCATTGGCCAACATCAAAGTAAATGGAGAGAAGCTGGAAGCAATCCCACTAAAATCAGGGAATAGACAAAGCTGCCCACTTTCTCCCTACCTATTCAATATAGTACTTGAAGATCTAGCCAGAGCAATTTGACAACAAAAGGAGATCAAGGGGATACAAATTGGAAAGGAAGAAGTCAAAATATCACTATTTGCAGATGATATATAAGTAACCCTAAAAATTCCACCAGAGAACTCCTGAACCTGATAAACAGCTTCAGTGCAGTAGCTGGATATAAAATTAACTGAAACAAATCAATTGCCTTTCTCTACACAAAGGATAAATGGCCTGAGAAAGAAATTAGGGAAACAACACCCTTCACAATAGTTACAAACAATATAAAATACCTTGGTGTGAATCTAACTAAGGAAGTGAAAGATCTGTATGATAAGAACTTCAAGTCTCTGAAGAAAGAAATAGAAGAAGATCTTAGAAGATGGAAAGATCTCCATGCTCATGGATTGGCAGGATTAATATGGTCAAAGGGGCTATCTTGCCTAAAGCAATCTACAGATTCAATGCAATCCCCATCAAAATTCCAACTCAATTCTTCATTGAGTTAGAAAGGGCAATTTGAAAATTCATCTGGAATAACAAAAAACCTAGGATAGGAAAAACTATTCTCAACAATAAAAGAACCTCTGTAGAATCATCATGCCCGACCTCAAGCTGTACTACAGAGCAATTGTGATAAAAACTGCATGGTAAGGGTACAACAACAGACAGGTAGATCAATGGAATAGAATTGAAGATCCAGAAATAAACCCACACACCTATGGTCACTTGATCTTTGACAAAGGAGCTAAAATAATCCAGTGGAAAAAGGACAGCATTTTCAACAAATGGTGCTGGTACAACTGGCAGTTATCACGCAAAAGAAGGTTAATTGATCCATTCTTATCTCCTTGTACAAAGCTCTAGTCTAAGTGGATCAAAGACCTCCACATAAAACCAGAAACACTGAAATTTATACAGGAGAAAGTGGGGAAAACCCTTGAAGATATGGGCACTAGGGAAAAATTCCTAAACAGAACAGCAATGGCTTGTGCTGTAAGATCAAAAATTGACAAATGGGACCTTATAAACTTGCAAAGCTTCTGTAAGGCAAAAGACACTGTCAATAAGACAAAAAGGCCACCAACAGATTGGGAAAGGATTTTTAACAATCCTAAATCTGATAGGGGACTAATATCCAATATAAACAAAGAGCTGGAGAAGCTGGACTCCAGAAATTCAAATAACCCCATTAAAAAATTGGGAACAGAGCTAAACAAAGAATTCTCAAGTGAGGAATACCAAATGGCAGAGAAGTACCTGAAAAAAATGTTCAACATTCTTAATCATCAGGGAAATGCAAATCAAAACAACCTTGAGATTCCACCTCACCAGTCAGAATGGCTAAGATCAAAATCTCAGATGGCAGCAGATGCTGGCGAAAATGTGGAGAAAGAGGAACACTCCTCCTTTGTTGG
The DNA here is from genome assembly GCA_902729485.2 of Mus minutoides. Lineage (NCBI taxonomy): Eukaryota > Metazoa > Chordata > Mammalia > Rodentia > Muridae > Mus > Mus minutoides. Next base: position 8,167 of record LR751614.1, on the reverse strand, counting down.
TGGGATTGCAAGCTAGTACAACCACTCTGGAAATCAGTCTGGAGATTCCTTAGAAAATTGGACATAGTACTACCGGAAGATCCAGCAATACCTCTACTGGACATATACCCAGAAGCTGTTCCAACTGGTAATAAGAACACATGCTCCACTATGTTCATAGCAGCCTTATTTATAATAGCCAGAGCTGAAAAGAACCCAAATGTCCCTCAACAGAAGAATGGATACAGAAAATGTGGTACATTTACACAATGGAGTACTACTCAGCTCTTAAAAACAATAAATTTATGAAATTCTTGGGCAAATGGATGTATCTGGAGGATATCATCCTTAGTGAGGAAAACCAGTCACAAAAGAAGTCACTTGATATGCATCCACTGATAAGTGGATATTAGCCCATAAACTTAGAATACCCAAGATACAATTTGCAAAACACAAAAAAAATCAAGAAGAACTAAGACCAAAGTGTGGATACTTCATTCCTTCTTAGAATAGAGAACAAAACACCCAGGAAAGAGTTACAGAGACAAAGATTGTAGCTAAGATGAAAGGATGAACCATCCAGAGACTACCCCTCCCGAGGACCCATCGCATAATCAGCCACCAAACATAGACACTATTGCATATGCCAGCAAGATTTTGCTGAAAGGACCCTGATATAGCTGTCTCGAGTGAGGCTATACCAGTGCTTGGCAAATACAGAAGGGGATGCTCATAGTCATCTATAGGATGGAACACAGGGCCCCCAATTGAGGAGCTAGAGGAAGTACCCAAGGAGCTGAAGGAGGTCTACAACCCTTTAGGTGGAACAACAATATGAACTAACCAGTACCCCCAGAGCTCATGTCTCTAGATGCATATGTAGCAGAAGATAGCCTAGTCGGCCATCATTGGGAAGAGAGGCCCCTTGGTCTTACGAACTTTATATGCCCCAGTACAGGGGAATGCCAGAGCCAAGAAGTGGGAGTGGGCTGGTAGGGGAGCAGGGCACGGGGAGAGTATAAGGAACTTTCGGGATAGCATTTGAAATTCAAATGAAGAAAATATCTAATAAAAATTGGTAAAAAAAAAAAAATCTAATAAAAAAAAAAAAAAGAAAAAAAATGGTCCCCATAAGGCTATAGGGAGTGGCACTATTAGAAGGTGTGGTCTTCTTGGAGTAGATGTTGCTTTGTTGAAGGAAATGTGTCACTGGGGCTAGGCTTTGAGGTCTCAGATTGTCAAGCCAGGCCCACTGTCTCAACTTCTTCCTGCTGTCTGCTGATCCAGATGTAGAACTCTCAGCTACCTCTCCTGCACCATGGCCGCCTGCATGCTGCCATGCTTTCCACCATGATGATAACAGAACTCAGCCTCTGAACTGTAAGCCAGCCCCAATTAAATGTTTTCCTTTATAAGAGTTGCTGCAGTCATGGTGTATAGCTATATATACTCTATATGCCTGTCCCAGCTCTGAGTAAAGACATAGAGACTTATATTTATTAATATGGCTTTGGGCCTAGCTTACTATTGTTCCCAACTCACTCTTATAACTTATTAGCACGTTTATACTAATCTAAGTTCTGCCACATGACTTGCTAGTTACCTCTCCTTCACTCCCAGGCTAGATAGCAAATTCCCCCATACCTGACTCTTTCCGGAGTTCCTATCTCTACTGGAAGTCCCACCTAATCTCCCCTCCTTTGTTATAGGCCACCAGAATTTTATTAATCCAATCAGGAGGTAAGAGAGGTAGTGTTTACAAAATATAGTGAAGCCATATGAATAATAATACCAAAGTCCAGAAATCAGTATTTGAATAATACAATCTATACATGGTGTCTTAGTTGGGGTTTTACTGCTGAGAACAGGCACCATGACCAAGGAAACTCTTATAAGGACAACATTTAATTGGGACTGGCTTACACGTTCAGAGGTTCAATCCAATATCATCAAGGCAGGAACATTGCAGCACCCAGGCAGGCATGGGGCAGGCAGAGCTGAGAGTTCTACATCTTCATCAGAAGACTGTTAGAAGACTGGCTTCCAGGCAGCTAGGACAAGGGTCTTAAAGCCCATCCCCACAGTGACACACCTACTCCAATAAGACCACACTTCCTAATAGTGTCACTCCCTGGGCCAATAACACACAGTACATAAAAATATCACCTTAACAATGGTGTCTCTTCATAGCCATAGAAACACTAAGACAGAAATTAGTAGCAGGAACTGAGGTATTGCTGTGATAAGCAAGATCATGTGTTTGGTTCAAGAAGTGTGGAACACATTGAGACTTTGGGTTAGAAAAGCAATTGAATCCTTTAAATGGAGTTTAGTGGGTCATACTAGTCCGAGCATGGAAGACAGTGGTGCTGAAAGTGATTTGAATTGTGGAGCTCAAGAGGCTTAGAAGAGAATATTAATATGTAGCCTAGAGATCATTTTTATGGTATCTTGGTGAAGAATGTAGGTACTTCCTGTCCTTGCCTTAAAAAACTTCCTGAGGTTAAATTGAAGAGTTATAGACTATCAGCTTTAGCAGAGGATATTTTCAAACAACCTATTATAAACTATGTTTTGTGGCTATTAGTTGCCAGTCTTGTGCAGATCCATAATGAAAAAGAGCAAGCTGAGCAGAGGTAAATACAAAGTGGATTGTTAAAGAAGAAAGGGAGCACCAGGGAGTGTGATGAGATGGAAGAAAAGCCTGGTGCTAAGTGGAGTAACAGACATGGTGATCTCAGAGCAAGACCCCATCCAGCTAGGCTTCCAACTCGTGAAAAAAGAATTAAAGAAAAGCTCAGGGCCAGGTGTGGTGCTGATTCATACCTTTCGAGGCTAGACTAGTCTACAGAGAGAGTCCCAGAATAGCCATGCTTAGGCTATGAAGGAAACTATCACAAACAGAAAGCTAATGAAAATGTATTTGAACAAGGGGGGCATATTCCAGCCTCAGCAAGCAGCAGAACATGGGAGCTTTGGCCACACAGCTCTGGCTTTAGAATCAAAGATACAAGAAAGGGTTGTGAAATCTCCCTCCATGACTAAGGAAAGCCACTCCAGCCAGGCTTAAGTCAGAGGTGTCCCTGCATGGAGACCTAAGAGGCCATAGTGTGAAGCTGTGAAGGTTGAAGGCCAGATTGCCTTGGAGACCCTGAAATGTTGGAGATCCCAGAATGGTCGGATACCTGCCAAGCAACACTGCTCATGGAGAGGAGAAAGAGCTCAAGAGAGAGAAGTGTGTTGCCACCAGCAAAACTGAAAGGAGTTAGAGATATGAAGAGTGGACATCAGAAATGAGGATGCAGTTTGGAGTTTGCCGAGTTGGTTTTCAGTCTTGCTTTGGTCCAGTATTTCTTCATGATGCTCCCTTTTCATGCTTTTGGAACAGGAATATATATATATATCCTGTGCCATTATATGTTGAAGGTATGTGATATGCCTTTTCATTTTGTTTTCATGGGGAATTACAGTTAAAAGTTTGCATGAGATTCAGAAGAGATGTTGAACTTTGGAGTTTTAAACAATGCTGCTACTGTGATCGACTATGGGGACTTTTGAAGTTGGACTAAATGTAGCTTTCATTATGATATGGCTACAAGCCTATGAGAGCCAGGGAGCAGAATATGATGATTTGGATGGAAATACCGCCCCCACACCCCCCACCCCCCTGCCATTAACCTCATAAGGAGTGGTGGCTTCTCTGGAATGTACTGAGGAACAATCACGTCTGACCTAAGTGAAGCTGTTGTTTCTGTTATGTAACACTTGCCGTTTGGCCCCTCCCAGACCCTGGCAGAAGCCTTAGAGACTTGGGGATGGGGGTGCCAGACTGTAGCCTCTGGAGCTATCAATCCTTCAAGTCTCTCTACCCTAATCCCAAGGTACAGAGACTATGGAAGCAATTCTGCCATGGTTTTAGTGTCTTAGTCATAGAAGGTAAACATAATTCTCTCAGGTCTTCTTTACTAAAATTCTCTCTCTCCCTTCTCCCTCATCCTCTGCAGGAAACTGGGCCAAGCAAAAACATATCATGTAAAGGCTATTTTTCTATAACTCTCTTATTCCACAGAGGCTCCCTCAGGTTTAGTTCCAGGTTCTCCCTTGGAGACTCCTTGGTGAAGCAGAAACTTAAGGGCTCTTTGGAAAGTCAGTTGGATGGTGTTTTGTTGGAGCAAACACATGAAGGAATGTTTAGCTGAAGCAGACAAGGTTAAAACAAGCACATGAAAGGATGTGTGATGGATTTTTTTTGCTAACAACACACATGTATTGGTCCACCTTACATTGTGTAATTGAGCTGCATTTGTCAGGACTCCAGAAAAACCTTCTGGTGGTGTGCCACAGTTCCTTACCGCTTCCTCAGACTCCAGCTGATGGACAGAGCGATGTGAGCTTAGACAGATGCACATGCTGAGGCAAGACCCGTGGAGGACACCTGATGTTTGGAAGGTATAAATAGGACTCGAAGGACAGTGATGGGGCTAAGCTAGGCTTGCTTATAGAGCTAGCTGTACTATGCTTGTGGCTCTCAAGACTTTGCTGATTTTCACTTCGTTGGGAGAGGCACAGCCGCTCCTGGTGTCTCTCCTGATCTCTCTCCTGGTGTCTCTCCTGATTCTCTCCTGCTGACTTGTGCAGAGGCTGAGGCCTAGCTGTCTCTGCTAGGTAGCACCACCTTTGCTGATTGATTCCTGTTTGCTTTCCCAACTCTACTGAACTGGACTGCTGTTGTATCTGTGAAGTATTTATAAGTGGATCAAGCTGCCACTGCTAACCTGTGAACTGAATTGCCTATTTCCATACAGCACAGATGGAAGTTGCTCCAAGAACCATTTCTAAACAGGTCCACTTCCCCCATATCCTTTCTTTCCTACTACCTCTAGTGGGTAAGGGGCTAGATGGGAGGTTAAAGCATTTAGGAACTATCATTAAAAATAAGGCTTGAAAAAAAATTAAAGTTATGCCTTGGTGTCGCAGTAAAGAACTTAGCTGACCCCCTAAATACCTGTGGAAATGCACAGTCAAGTCTAAGTTCCTGAAGGGAACATAGGAAGGTGATGTTTCCCTGCATCTTATAATTCGGTGTTACTGAGAAGTTGAATAAATTGCTCAAAGTTGCCCATCTAGATGTAGGGCAGTTTGGTTCCAGGGTAGGTTTGTCACCTAAGCCCTGGTTAAGTGTCCATTTCTCAGTGGAAGAGTCCACCACCCATGCAAGTGTCACCCTCGACACAAAAACCCTAAGAATGCTACCAGTTGTCCTTTTGCCTGCTCTTTAGGAAGGTGCACAGTGTGCCTCTGTAGTGGATAAGGATTCCAGCTTCTTCCCATAAACGCAAGACCTCACCTAGTGAGTATTTGCTGTAGTGTTCATGGATCGACGTGCCTTTGAGAAGGCTTCATGTAGTGGGAGGTAGTAGTGCTAGCATACTGGGGCCTGTGGGCATGCATCTATGCTCATGAATGATGATGTAGGAGACAAGGCCCACATGAGAGCTCTCACAGAATGCCCTGGAGTATGAAATGATAGGCTAAATCTTGTAAACTGAGAGAATTTACTAAGACAAATGGTTTACACATAGACAGGTTTACCCGTGTCTTCCAACATACAGAATCAGCCTGACTAGAGCAGCCACTAGATTTCAGTGAAGTGTTCCCTTGAAAGTTTTGGAAGCTGTCATAGATACTTTTTGTAATGATAATTGTAGGCTAGTAACCCTCCAATGTCCAAAGCCAGGTGATAAAAGAAAATCACAACAGTGATAAAATCTGATTACAATAATTTTGTTCTGCAAAGAATCCCTCTAGTCAACTGCTTAACAGCCACCAAAAGAGGAAGGATATGACCTGTTTGGTTATCTCTCAATTCAGGCAAAAAGCAGGCTGGGACAGACTCTGCAGCCTGGTAATGAAGACCTCCATGTGCTCTTCTGTTCCCGGGTATCTTTAGCAGGTTGCACAGTAATGTTATGGATACCATGCTCACCTGTGGAAGAAACACCCACAACAAAGGGTTAGCCCAATGATGCAAATGTTCTTAAAGTAGCAGCTTTCTCTCTCCTAGCCAGAGCCTCTGGAACTGAAAGCCGCAGAGGTAGTACAGTGTAACCCATCCGCATTTCATCTGGAAACAGCATCATTTCTTTGAGCTCTCTGGAGACCTAGACTAGAAAAAATAAAAGGCCCAGGATGCCTGTCAGAGCCAACAGCACCTATCACATTTTATACATGGGATGAAATATAAGACTCTGAGCTCCATTAGCAGCAGGCTTTGTTTTCAGCCCAGGAAGATGGCTCGACATAACCACATCTTACTTGTTCTTTCTTACATTGTTTAATACATATGGCCTTAAAAATCTCCCCTTCCCTTACCCACACCACAGCCCCAGGCACCTAGAAGCCATATCATCAGATTTTATAGCCAGATGATGCCGTCCTGAGAAAGCTGCCTATGTATATGGTTGAGGTTTTTTAAAAGAAAAAAATAATAATAGCAAGGCTGCAGCCTGATAAAAAGAAGAAGTTTGCTCTCTAGTGGCTGACTTACAAAAGACTCTAGAATCCACACAATGAGCTACGTGAGAAATAAGAGGGGATTTGGCAGTGTTGTTACAAGGTCTGAGTAATTTTTATGGTTTTCTTAAATTTTAGATGTATTTTTCCTACACTGAAACACTATGTCATACCAAGTGTTTTGTGAATGTTTTCCCTTACTAAAATACTTCTTATCATTAAGTCATTCCAGTTCTAAAGTTTAAGGGTAGCAATTAGGTTTCTGCTGTTTTATGGGCGTGTTGTACTTTTCAAAAGCTCTATGGACTGGTTTAATACCATATAATTAATGTTTATTATAGACACGTTGTCCATTAATATAACATCATTAGCTCCTTTTAAACCATTTTTAGATCTTTTCAGAAAGATTATTTAGCATAATTAATATGATGCTAGTTAATATCATTTCATTACGCCTCTTTCTATAAAAGCTCAGTTTATAATATTTTACAATATGAATTATAAAATAAGAAAAAGACTGTTCTTTACGCCTCACTGTGAAACCACCCACCTCCTTTTCTGATTTGCTTTTCTATGTATTCTCACACAGCTCCGCCTCTTCCTATCCAAATCCACACTACTTCCCATAGCTCTCTTCTGTAGTGTCTATCAGACCATGGACATCTGAGCATGATCCCCAAGATTGTAAGCTTTAAGACTTCTTAAAGGTAAGGGGGATGCACAGGAAGATTTCACCTGTACAGTAGACCAGGCTGGCCTTAAACTCTTGAAGATCCATCACAAGTGCTAGAATGAAAGTTGTGTGACAGCACACCAGGCTTAATTATTTGCTCTTGATTTTACCTAGGCGAGTAGAACCAGGAAACATAAAAATGTCTAAGCTCTTCAAGAGGTCCAACCACAGTACTAGAAAATGTAAAGCTTGGACATGGGGTTATCACTGGGGTAAGGGCACTGTAAGGAGTTCTTAGCAAAGAGAATGACTTACATTTATGAAAATTATCCTAGCTACTATGTGTAGAGAAAGTGTCACTACAAGGACAAGAGGCTGACAGAACACCTTTGGAAATGGTTGCAGACCTGCAGCCTAGAAAAATCAGGGGGTCAGACAAGAGCAAAGCATCTGAGTTACAGAAGGTGGACAGACTTCTGCCGTATGTCAAATGGAGCTAAATGATGCTGCAGCCAAGCTGGGGGCGGGCTTTGGCTGAGTAACGGGGTAGAGGGCCACTGAGGTCCACTTAGTAGAATTAGATGCTGGGAGAAAGACCTGTTGGGAGGATGAGTGCTGAGGAGAAAAAGAGTTCTGATCCAGTTGGGTGTGGTTCAGTTTAGGAGTCCATTCCAAATGAAATGTCAAGTAATCTCTCAAGAGGGGATTTCTGCATGACTAGGACTCTTTCAGTCAGAAATTTGGAGTTTAGAGGCAAGTCCAGATGTGTCATTCATGTTCAGAAGAGCTCAGGGTACGATTGTTCAATCCAAGGAGAGAATTTGGGTGGAGAAAAGAATAGGCCAGGACCTGACATTGGGCAAATGCATATTAAATAAAGACAGTATCAGTACCAGCCAGGGAGAATGAGCAGACTCGATCAGGAGCAAAAGGAAAAGTAGAAGGCCACCAAAAGAACAGCGAAGAACATCAAGTGAGAGGCAGATGCAACGGTGACCATCA
>LR754682.1:7108-38327 GCA_902729485.2 Mus minutoides | reverse complement strand
GTGAATGAATCCCTGTAACATCTGACCAAAAAGGAGAACAAAATCTGAGAGCAGAGAAATGCATCACAGAATGTGAGTGCAAATAACAAATGACCCACACAGAGGATTTGCAAAGCTCCATACAGAGAATTCCATGAAAACAAACATGGCTGCCACAGGACCTAAGTGCAAGTGATGCACATTGAGGATTTGCAAAGCTCCATGCAGAGAATTCCATGAAAATATCCCACAGAAACATAGGAAGCACCTTTGGGATGTGTAAGCCCATAAAAGGGGAAGAACAAGAAAGCTTAGTCCAAACAATGAAGGTTTAAATCTTTTAGTGTGAAATTCCTTAAGGTTCAAATTATTGTGTTAGTATAGCTTCCACAATAAAATAGCATAAACTAGAAGGGGTTGTAAACATAAGGCATTTACACTTTGACATATTACTGCAGACCCTGCTTTTCTTCTTAACTGATATTTAAATCTTTCTGTCATTCATAAAGGCAGTGAATGAAGCTAAAGGAAGGACTCACCTGAGGACCTCCCATGGCCACTCTCAGTAACTAACAGGCTCTATTTTCAGTGTTCCTCATTTCCTATATATTTCTATTTTATTTGTAAATATTATTATATATTCATGATTATATATTATCAAACAACAATAATATGTTTAACCTATATCTAAGCATGCACAGTGACTTCGTTCTATGAACTGCACCTCATGACTAGCCAGCTTCTGAATCAAGAATAGGGCTATTACCAACTACTCTACCTCTCATATGGTTAGTCATAGGTTGTGTCATACTGAAAACACAGACTAGAAATTCAGAGTTTGCTAATCTTGTTAACTCTTAGCTTCACTAAGGGAAACCTATGAAGACAGCCCTTTGGCAGTTCCTCAACTCAAGACCCATGCATGTCTTAAAAGGACAGCCACCTCTCAGCCATCTGTGTGCTGGGACTTTTTATACTCAAATCTTGACAGTGAATGACAGAGAAGAAAGCAACTTCACTCTATTTTTTGTCATTTAATTATTTATTTCTTTAATATTCCAGACTTTATTCTCCCCACCACTGGTACACCTTCCAAATATTCCACATTCCATACCTCCTTCCTACCACCCTGACTCCACAAGGATGTCCCCACTACCCACCCCCTGCTCAACCAGACCTCAAAACTCCCTGGGTGGCCCCAGTCTCTTGAGGATTAGGTGCATCTTCTATGACAGAACCCAGACTCTGTAGTCCCCTGCTGTATATGTGTTGGGAGCCTCATATTAGCTGGTGTATGCTGCCTGGTTTGTGTTCCAGTGTTTGAGAGACCGCAGGTGTCCAGGTTAATTGAAATTCTTGATCTTCCTACAGGGTTGACCTCCTCCTCAGCTTCTTTCAGCCTTTCCTTAATTTAACCACAGAGGTCAGTTGCTTCTGTCTATTGGCTGGATGCAAATATCTGCATCTGGCTCTTTCAGCTGCTTGGTGGGTCTTCCAGAGTACAATCATGATAGATCCCTTTTTTGTGAGCACTCCGTAAACTCAGTAATAGTGTCAGGTCTTAGGACCTCCCCTTGAGCTGGATCCCACTTTGGGCCTGTCACTGGACCTTCTTTTCCTCAGGTTCCTCTCCATTTCCATTTCTGCAGTCCTTTCAGACAGGAACAAATATGGGTCAAAGATTTGATTGTAGGATGGCAACCCCATCCCTCACTTGATGCCCTGTCTTCCTACTGGAGTAGGATGCTCTATAAGTTTCCTCTCTCTTCTGTTGGGCATTTCATCTAAAGTCCCTTCCTTTGAGTCCCGAGAGTCACTCACCTCCCAGGTCTCTGGTGCATTCTGGAACTCCATTCATAGCACTACACTTCATTTTAAATTTTAAGGGTGTCCCAAAACAAACAGTTTATATCACCACACCCAAAGAATAAAATTTCCCTTGGTTAGAATGAGGTGATCTTTGCCTCTACAAAATGATAAGCAATCTGAGAGGTTCATTGTTTTATTTCTCAAAGAGTCCTCATAGTTTAGCATTTCATTTATATCAGAAATTCTTTTTTTTTCTTCATCCAAGAATCCTAACAAGGTTCTTTGTTGTGAAGTTAATTTTTACAAGCTGGTGCAGTACTCAGTTATTTTCATATATATATATATATATATATATATATATATATATATATATATATATATATATATATGTGTGTGTGTGTGTGTGTGTGTGTGTGTGTGTGTGTGTGTGTGTGTGTGTATGTGTGTGTGTGTGAGAGAGTTTTATTATACATAGTATATATTATATATTGTTTTCAAAGAATAAGCAATACTTTATAGTATTGTTATTTAATATGAATAAAAAAGTGACAGAGAAAATGCATATGAGTTATAAGATAGAAATAAGTGAGGGAAGGACGTGTGTGCAAGTGTAGATATGCTGTGTCATGGCAAGTATGTGGAGATCAGAGGACAGTCTTCAGATCTCAATATTCTCATTTTTCTGGTGCCCTGTTTCTTCCATGTGGAGTGATCAGTTGAAGTGACTTGTTTGCTGCTTTTAATTACCTAGTTCTGAAGACTATGTGTATGAAAGAAGACTTTTCTTTGGGACTATTCAGAAGAGAGGAGAGAGAGAGTTGAAGCCTCTTGAAAGCAGTTAAAGGAAGTAGCTTAGGTGTCCAGATTTGAGGTGCAGAGATTTTTACTTAATCTGATTGGCTGGTATTAACTTGGTCTTCTGCCCTGCCTTCTGATCTCTGTGAAGTGCTAGCTAGCTGTATGATGTGGGCAAGGCCTCAGCATGGACCGTTCCCTACGTTTTCTAGCTCTTCTTACTTTTATAATGATGCCATGGAATCAATCTCATTTTCCGTGTGTGTGTGTGTGTGTGTGTGTGTGTGTGTGTGTGTGTGTGTGTGTGAGAGAGAGAGAGAGAGAGAGAGAGAGAGAGAGAGAGAGAGAGAGAGGGAGAGAGAGAAACTCCTCCCAGAAATTCACAAAGAGCATCCCCTTCTGCTCTCAGCCATTGACTCGCGTATGCATCTGCAATACATTTTCTATTTTGTAATGCTGTCAGTTCTCCACTTGTTTCTTTCCTCTAATAATGAGTTTAGTTTTAATACACTCAGCGATCTGTGTTATCTCTAATTATCTCTTTCCCTCTCTCTCATGTGTGTTTCATTGTAATTCAGTATGATCTATTATCCAGCATGTGACATGATTTCATTATTATTCATAGCTAAATAAAACTCCTTTTTGAATACATTTTCTTTATCTAACCATTCACTGATGGACCTCTATGCTGAACCCTATCTTCCTTATCCTGATTAGTGCAGAGACAATCACGTGAGTGCCAGTGCTCTCTCCTCAGCTGACATGTATTCTTTCAGGTAAACACTGGGAGAGTTGTTGCTAAGCCATGTGGCATTTCTATTGTACTTATTTCTGTTTTGATGAAGATCATCTATGTTGATTTCCATACTGACTGGCTCAATTTGAATTCCCACTGCCAGCATGTAAGAATTGCTCTTTCTTCAAAGTACTGTCTACATTGGTTGTCATTTTAAACACTTATTTTATATTAAAAAATTATTTACCCATTGAAGAACATGTTTTTAGTTTTGGACAGGTGAAAATGAAGTGTGCGGTGATGAAAGATTTGCTTTCCTTCCAAGCATCATCGACGTGAGTTCATTCCGCGCTGATTTGCAATGAGCTTTCTTTGGATTCAGCTCTATCAGCCACAGGCCAAAGCGCACTCTTTCTTTTGTTCTTTGTTTCCTTTCTTTAATTTGAAATTAATTAAATCAAACATTGCCAGGCTTCACCTTGTAGCTGATGTGAAATGAGAAGGCTAACTGGCCTGGTGGTCTGAATTTTTGTGCTTTCCTACTATTGATTGGGGCAGTGACAATCTTGCTGGTTGAATTTTAAATGTGGCCTGGTGCACTCAGGCATGTGTGGCCATCTAAATACAGCCCCAGACGTTTTAGCAATTAGGGGAAAAGTAATTGTTCTGAAGCTAGTTAGAAATACAAATTGCTTGTCAAATGAACAAAGTGTGTTCTCTTTGTCAGGGAAAGTATGATGGAGAATTCTTCAGGATATAGAAGAAAGATTCAGTAAGCTGAGTGGTCATATATTAGCCTTTGAGCATTAAAAATTCTAGCATTTGATCTATAATATTGTAATGGGTTATTTAACTAACAGTTAAATTAGATGAAGGTTGACTTTTGGAGAAATTTATGTTGGTATTGTGCTATGATTTTAAAAATATTATCATACATATATGTATACATTATATTGTATCTATGTACTTTCTAAAGCATAACACTTATCATAATTAAATATATTTAAATACTTTTATATCACTCTCTTAATAAGGTTATTAATGCCTCACTGTGTGACTAAAAAACAGAACATATGTTTTACACATTCTCTATTTGAATTATATAAAAAGAACAAGGATGTCTTGTCACTAGAGGGCAGCCATCATCCGTTACAGTCCAAGAAAATGCAGGAGATCCAAGTCCTACTGGATGCTGCACAGGAGTGTGAGAGCTGATAGCTGCCCACGCACATTAGAGAGAGCACAGTGATGTCCATGCTTAGGCATCTCATCAGAAATGGTCTGATGAAAAAGCAAACGGACATTTGCAAGAAACTGTGAGTATATACCCTAGTTATAGAACAAAAATCGGAGTGTAATGAACAGTGAAAAGAAGATCCATAGATACTTGTGAGCTTTTGTGTATAGAGATGAACTCTGGCATGATTCTCTCTGCTTGCAGTTTTCCCCAGAAGACCAAAGCTTTAGAGAAAGGAAAGAAGATAATAAAACACACAGTTGTGGGTTGACTTATCAATGTTTTAACCTAAATTTAGGTCCCTTTGTAATGGTCACGGGTCTACTAAAAGCAATTATATAAATGTTCCTAGGAATTTAGGCCTGAGGTAAATTGAGATATGTTCTATGCCAAACCTGAAAAGAGACAACTCCCCAGAATGTCACATAGCATAATCCAGATTTCCTGCCTTTAAAGAGATCTAACTCCAGCTTCACCCAATGTGTACTAGATACTGATTATCATGTCTCAATCATGTGAAGCATGCCCTCTGCTTCAGTACCAACCAAACCACTTCAAAACTCAAGCCAGGCAGTGGTGGCACACGCTTTTAATCACAGTACTTGGGAGGCATAAGCAGGCAGATTTCTGAGTTCAAGGCCAGCCTGGTCTACAGAATGAGTTACAGGACAGCTAAGACTACACAGAGAAACCCTGTCTCGAAAAACAAAACAAAACAAACAAAAAACTCATTGGCAAGACTCACCAACCCCAATAGAGGTGACCTCTCTGTGCCATGGGTAGGATTCTTGATGAAGGCAACCCATGTGACCTTCTTTCCAGTATGCAGGGAAATCAAACTAACTGATGAGAAGACTAAAGAAGCCATGTTCTCACTTAGTGTTTTATTTCATAACACATTCTAGGGCTGGTGACAGCACAGATTCTTTGAAGGAATATACAGAGATAAATGGATACATATTATACACACACACACACACACACACACACACACACACACACACACACATATATATATATATATATATATATATATATATATATATATATTAGAGAGAGAGAGAGAGAGAATCACCTCTAGTAGAATGCTTTATTAGCCAATGATGTCTAATAGCTACACTGAGATCAAATTTCTTTAAAGAAGAATGACCTAATGATTAATACATTTATAAGATTAAGATTACTTTTATGCAGAATGGACTTTGTAAAGATATATACAAGAACACATGATACATTTATTACTTTCATGTTTGCAGATGCATTATATTTTGAAGTGGATACAGAGAAAATAACACAATATTGCTATTTTAGACTTGCCCTAGTCAATATTCAGTCAGTGAAAAGACACTCATGTGCAGCTTGGCAACCTTTTCAAGAGATTATCAATCACTGTTTTCATGCGTCCAAGAATAGTTTCAGATATTCTGTGGATAACAGAAGTAGTCTTCTCCTCCTAGGTTATTGTTACTTTGCTCAAGTGACAATGTGGAATTTTATAGTCCTTTTAAAATATATCAAATCAAGAATATGGTGTTAGAAAGTTGTAAACAGATAAGTAGTTGGCAAAAGTTTAACACATTCTTTGTTTTATTCACTTCTCAGAAGGACTTTCAGTATATTTTGTATGCTTGCATGAAGCTGCTGACGTCCAAAAGCCAAGTTATTTAAGCTCTTAAATGGGAGGGGAGAGAGTGCAACTTAAGTCCAAAAGAGCACCTCACTTCATCCTCAAAGACTCAACTCCCAGTCTTCATGTGTTCTAATATACAGCATGACTTAACCTAAGCATGTAGTCTTACCCTCAGCTCCCTGTCTATAGAGGAGGCAGATTCAATTTTCTGACTCTGTTGGTTTTGGTTTTTTTTTTTTTTTTTTTTTTTTTTGAGCTCTTATATATCTCTTGGCCGCTGCTTGTCTGCCTCTTGCAACGTTAGTTGAATGCCTATCAAATCCCCCTCATAGAATATATGCTCCATCCTGTAATACAAGAAAGGCACCGGTCACCCCACAGCAAGTAGCAGAGGAGTCAGCATGTGGTATACAGGAGAGAGGAAATGTTTGCAGAAATTAAAGTGGGGCACATGGTTCTTCTCCTATCATCTGTCAATGCAGTGGCTTGATGGTGCCCAGGGCTCTACTTCATTAGGGCTAAGATTTTAAAAATTAGCTAATAGAAAAATACTAATTGTTTCATATCTTCCACAAAACCATGCAGGCAGAATTCGATTAAAACTACCCCTTCTATTTTCCAATGTTGTAAGTATATAAAAGTCCCATATGTTTTATTTTAATGATCTGTAAAAGAAAGCTGACCTCTCTTCTTGAGCTTTCCATTTACTGATGCCTTCATTTGCTGGATGTTTTCTAGGCATTTTGACCTCAATAATAGATCTATCTCCAGCAATAAAGTTAGCACATGTAAATTATTTAAAATTTGAGTTATGAGATAATTAAACTTAGGCTATTTAATAAATTTCTCCTTCTTTATGTTCTACAGGTGAAATTTTTAACATGAAGTATAAACACATCCTAATTTCCAGGTGTTTCCTGCCATTGTCTTCTTAACACATGCTTTAAGGAAGTCTTCTTAAAAGTATACAAAGCCTAGTCTTGTATCTTGTTACACTGTATTTATGGTTTGCTTTTAATTAATAGACTGAAAAGCATGGTTCAAACAAATGTCAGAATTGTTTTATTTAAATTATTCTAGTCTTGTAGAAGCCCACATAAAATGGGCCATTAAAAAAAGTGATTCGAGATGCTAATAAAGAAATTCTAAAAGTTATACAGAGATCAGAGTAGCATCTTAACTGTTGAACCTACGGCTATTTCTCCCTAAATGTCTGGAGCGTTTGGTAAGGGAGGGCGCCTGGCCCCCTTGTCTTTGTTTCTCTCTTGCATACAAATAGATTATTGAAGTTTTGTGTCTGAAATTCTTGACAGTGCAAGTACATATTTGAGAAGATGACCTTCCCAAGGCCATTGTCTTTTCCTCAAAATTCTTTGCTGCTCTGGCCATAAGGTTTAAGAAACCACTCAAGATTCTGACGACCAACCACAGTGGCCCAGCTGTCTGCTAAATCATCCCCCACACCCTCCTTTGTGTTATTTTCCACTATTCATCATGACACTCCGAAGGCCTTTTCATAATGCTAGGCGTTCACACACGAGACATAGGGGACTGTCCCTCGCTTGCCCTTTTTTGATGTGGTTGGCTAGCTTGTCCTGGAGGAAGTTTTCTTCCCTGGGGATAACTGCTTGATAAGAGCCTGCTGTGTCTTGTCTCAAAGGAGAGAACAAATCGCTGTAGTCTTAAATTGACTGGATGAGGGCTTAAATGCTGAAGTGCCCAGCACCTAAGACACTGAACCCTCGACCTTCAAGCTGCCAGGCCAGTGAATGACTGCTGAGCAGCTCTGGGTGTCACTAAGAGATTTGTGGGGATGAGAAATTTTAGAGACACATGGAATAGCACTCAATACAGAGAATTACACATTTTGGTTACAATGCTTTTAAGAACTGCAAAAACATAAGTACAGTGATGTTTACAGTGCTGATTTGGGCTGTGCATGTGTGCACATATTTGCTGCTGCTTCCTATGGATATAGAGCACCATACTGGCAGGTGTCATCCCCTCTATTATCCCAAGAATGGCTAATATTTATCTAGCATTTAGTGTATGTCACTTCCTGTCCTAAGAACCTCCTGTGTGTTTCCTTCTGGGGTTGTCTCTGCAGCTCTGCGCTATTTCATTTATGCAATAGTGCTGGATGTTCACACTATTCTCAGATTTCTTTAGGTGAAGAAAATTATACCTAGATAGATTAAGATCTAGCTCAAGGGCAATGTAGCTTATAATTGACAGAGAATAATTTGAAACCATCACCTCTTTGTAGTATGCATTCCTTCTGGATTTATCGCAAAACTACCACCGTCTGCATGCCAGAAAGAGAAAGAATTAAGTTAACATGGGAAGTACCTTTTCAGAAACAGACTCTAAGGGTCACAGAAAGAGTTATGGTCTCTAACTCAGGAGCACCTGCAGCTGTTATTCTTAGAACACTCAATGATGTGCAGACACTTAATAAACAGCCACCAAATATAGCACTGGCACTCATTAAAGGACAAGATGCACTCACTGGCAGTCTTGGATTTCAATCTGTTCAAAGGTGACGTGTTTTAAAACAAAGTGTGTGTTCCAGATATGGGCATCATAAAGTTTTTAAGGAGCACAGAAGAAGGTGGCCTGAGTTATGAAGAATTAAAGGAAAATTAGAGATTATTAGGAGATGCTTCTGAGCATTAGGAATAATAATAATCTTACCCAGCAGACAAGGTTGTTGCTATGATTAAACAAAATACTTCATATCAAAGATGTAAGGGGTGCATATAAAGCACATTATAAACTGTGCTCATCAGCTGTTTTAATGACTTTAGGTTTACAGAAAAACATCTTGAAGGAGGCAATTGAAAATCACTTAGATCGACTAACAGTCAACAAAAGACTGGCTACAAAGTGTGTTTGTTACTTTTTAAGGGCAGTAATGGAGTACATGATAAAATAGAGGGAAGGAAGGGTTTGTTTTAGCTAATACATGAAGATTCCTGTGTGATACTGTGAAGGTAAGAGAGCCTGTATCATGGGGGTCGGTAAGAGAGCCTGTCTCGTACAGAAGTGGATGCTCATAATCATCTATATGATGGAACACGGGGCCCACAATGGAGAAGCTAGAGATAGAACCCTAGGAACTGAAGGGGTCCGCAACCCTAGAAGAGGAACAACAATATGAACTAACCAGAACCCCCAGAACATGTGTCTCTAGCTCTACATGTAGCAGAAGATGGTCTAGTCGGCCATCATTGGGTGGAGAGGCCCCTTGGTATTGTAATCTTTATATACCCCAATACAGGGGAATGCCAGGACCAAGAAGTGGGAATGGGTGGGCAGGGGAAGAGGGTGGGGGGGACATTCAGGATAACATTTGAAATGTAAATTAAGAAAATATCTAATAAAAACTAATTGAAAAAAAAGAGAGAGAGCCTGTATCATGGGGGTCGGTAAGAGAGCCTGTATCATGGGGCTACGGTGCTCTCACCGGGTGCTGTCAGCATAGGGGAAATAGAGGGAGAGATGAGTTCGGGAATCCTTCCTGCTTTTAAAAAATCAGTATAGAAAACTAGCTGAAGAGATGGGGGCACTCCGTTCCAGGTGGATTCTCAGGCCTCAGGGAATCTCTAGAGAAACTCTCATGGAGAAACTCAGGTGATTCTAAATCCAGTAAAAATCCACTGAGAATGGATTACCTCCATGGACGAAGTGGTTTCCTCTCGTACCACACAACTCACTGCTTTTCACAGTTTCTTTAAATTATAATTTTTTATTTTGTTTTGTTGTCATTTCAATAATTTCCCATGTGCTAACATACTGTGAAGGGACCTTAGTTGTGACAGTCCCCCTCCATGAATCTAGACAACCACAGACAGTATACATTTTGTGTTGCATTAAAGATGGATTTTCAGTCATTTGGAGTACTGTGATTTATATGTGCATTTCTCTTCCATTTAAGGAAATACATACCTACTTACTTTTGCTATTTCTCATCAGACATACTTGTGGGGTCCTTTTTATTACTTGTAATTCACAAATCATATTTCAGTTTGTAAATGTTCCTGCTAAAAGGGAGCATGTGAAGTGAGAGGCTGCCTTCCACTGGAGTCTGCTTTCTGAACAGTATGAAATCAGAACCACTCAGGGCTAGCCATTAAATTCAATGTAATCTATGGGGGATCACATGGTGATTATGGGGCAGACCACTCATGGGCCAGACATTGATATCACTGTAATCTACAATGGATCACATGCTGAGGACTGGACAGAAAGGTACCTACCGGCGTCCCAGGACACAGCCTTCCTGAGCAGCTTATGATCCCTGAAATCTGTCCTGTTCTTATTGGTTTTATTATTATGCCTTGTCAGAATAATTTCAAACTAGAATTCTTTCGGATTATTAGCTTCAGCATCACAGGTATCTGTTTAATAGCTATTTATTCAGTAAGTATATTTTTTTTGCACTGAGAGATATGGAAATGAGAACCAATGTAAGATCAATGCATATTTAGAGTCCCATTTGTTGATGGATATCGACTCATTAATAAAATATACAGTCATGTCAATCATGTTAGTTCCATGTCTTTTTGAGTCAGGATGCAGTTCAAGCATTCCGTCTAAGAGAAGTCTGAGTGGAAATGGTGCCACGAGTTGGCAGAAGACCTGCTCCCTCTTTAGAAGTTCTTGCATATTGGACTTCCATGCTTCATTACACAGTTCTAAAGTTCGTGGAAAACATTTTTGAAAGTCCCTAAAATGATAGAGTCACTGTCACCAAAGACAGGAACTTACATTGGAAAAGCTTTGGGAAAATTCAAATGGGTTAAGAAACAAAATTGATTTAAGTAGCCCACAGCATTCTCCTACTTACATTAAGCCTCATGATGAATTAGGCACAGCAGAATTAAGATTTTCACTGTGTCAAGGACAATCTTTTCTTTGCTCATATTCAATCATCTACTGTAGTATGGTGTGATTGCTTTTAAGGAATATTTTGCCACTTTTAAGTGAATGAGGTGAATTACATGAGTTGACATGTGGACTAAAGCACAAATACAGATATAGATATACATGCATACATGTACAGAACTGACTCTCTACAATTACAGGAACTAGTATACAAGAAAAGTACTGGGGAGTAAGAAGATAATTCTGACTCACTAAATCGATGTTATATTAAAGTTTTCATGAAAAATTTTACTTCAGAAATATTAAATATAATCTTAAAAATCAAGAATATTAAAATATCTTATTTGTTATGATTTTCCAAAAGTATGTACGAATGTAGGTTATTTAATAACAATTAAACTTATGTAGGAGAACATTTGGCTCACAGGATTTGAATATGCATAAATCATACTCAATTACTTTGAGAAATAAAAAAGGAAAGTTCATAGTATAGAAACATTTTCTACTTTGAAACAAAGAACAAGTGCTCAGAAGAATTAGCATAAACAAAGTGACTGAACAAAAGCTCAGGGAAGCCAGGAAAGGCAGCATGCTGGAATGCACAGGAACATACTGGACCACTGAGCAGCTCAGTAAGAGAGGTCTGGGTCTCTGTGAAAGGAAAGATCAAATACTAAGAGAAGGTATCAGAGAGGCCTCCCCAAGGCTGCCATGAGAAAGCCCACTTAAAACACCCGAAGAATCATGTTCTCTAAAAGAAAGATCTTCAGGCTGAATCTGGTCATGCTCTTGGTCTTCAGGATGATCTTCAGGCTGAATCTGGTCATGCTCTTGGTCTTCAGGATGATCTTCAGGCTGAATCTGGTCATGCTCTTGGTCTTCAGGATGATCTTCAGGCTGAATCTGGTCATGCTCTTGGTCTTTTGGGAAAGTTTGCTGCAGAAGCTATGTGGAAGCTGATCTTAGGAGAGAGGGCAGAGCCAGACAGAGTGGCTAAAGGACTTAAATACATTTCTACAGAGAAAAGATGAGGAGGGCCTGTCCTGGAAAATGGCAGCAGCCACGGAGGAGGACAGACACATTTCCCAAGTGTGGTGGACACTGACATCCAGTGACACAGGATGTCAGCCCTGGGGGAGGTAATGCATCTCTGTCTGGTAATGTGACCTCACTGAGCAGCTAAGTGCTTTCTTATTATCTCTTGCTTTTCAGTGTTAGATTCCCATGTTGGTCCTACCTTTGCAGTTTGAATATCATTTTTATCCTGATTGAGAAAACAGAAGCAAAATAGTAGCTCAGTCCTTCCAATGTCATCTGCTAATGTTACACCATCTGGCCCAGCAAGAAGACTATCTCCTGCGACATCTCTCTTTGAAATTATATTTAAATTGTCCTTAGTGCTTTGGAAATGACTCGTCTCATCCTGTGGTTCCGCCATCATGATGCTCCTGTTACAGGTTCCTGCTACTCTTTCACTTTGTCCTTGTTGTCATGTCTTTCCATGTGCCATCAGATCCTTCACTGGCAAAATACATACCTCTCTATGGAAAATTGCAAAGAGTCAGTACAAAGTATGGATACAGTGCCAGCCATTATCTTCTATATTCAAATTGTTATTCCCTTTTCAATTCAACGTTTTTGCATCTCTAGTTTTGTACTTTCTTGATTTCTTTTTTAAATTTTATTTCTATGAGTTTTATCCTCGGTCGTTTCTTCTTCCTCAGAGTATGTTTTTACCCTCCTTATACAAACAGCTGGTAGTCCAATGTCATGCATGTAGGCTTCAGTGTGGATACTTATCCCTTCAAGAGCATTAAAATATATTCCTTGGTTTAGACTACTAATGAGTGTGTGTGTGTGTGTGTGTGTGTGTGTGTGTGTGTGTGTGTGTGTTTCTTCTGACTAAAAGAAAAGAAAAGAAAAGAAAAGAAAAGAAAGCTATTAAAATTCACGAACAATGACTGTCCTGAGGGGCCTCACAGATGAGAAGGCATTTTGGATTAGTGGGAATAACACTTAAAATTAAGATTAAAAGAGAAGAAAATATCTGCTTTGTGCAACTTGCTTGTTTATTCCAATCTTTCCTAAGACCTATAATTTTTATCATATATAATAAGATACTGATATTTTTCTCTAGCAAAACAAAACTTTAATAGTAAGAAAAATAAAATATAGTAAAAATTGAGTAAATGTAGATAAGTTTGATTTGCTTGTTTGTTTTTAAAGTAATCTCAATAAAACCCTTTTTTTTAAGTTCCTAAGTTTTCCTCATAATTCCTTGGAGAATTTGGAGAAACTAATATGTCCAAATTATTTATGAAATTTTCTTCTACCTAATGCTATGAAACCAAGGTTTATAGCCTTTTCAGATTATTGTACCTTTAACTCAGATTATTTTTATGTTAAAAATGTTGATTTAATTTAATTTAATTTAATTTAATGTTTAACACATTATAATATTTCCACTTACTGGTATATAATTATAAGTGGCCTTACAATGAACTGATTTTGCATTTTATCTTTATTCACATAGCTAGACATCAATATAAATTAGTTTTGAATAGACACTCTGGGGGAAAAAAACAAACATATTAAAGGGGGTGTTTTCAAGAATGCATCTTTGAATTTGAGATTTAAAGTTATATTGAATACAAACTATGCTTACAATACTGGTAATTTTTACAATATCATACTTCCCATAAATAAAATATAGAATTAGCTATGTTCTGATGGACTATTTCTGCTTTCTAAATGTCCCTTATTGGCATGCATTATCTCTGTTTTACATCAACTAAAATTAAGGAGATTTATGAATGACATCATCAAGAGGTGAGCGGTGCAGGAGGAAGGGCTGAAGCACAGACTATTGTGCTAGGGGAAGAATATCACTGAAGCACATGAACTATTGAGCCATGGGAGGAATATCACAAGTGTCTGATGTAGCGTTGCTGGTGATGAACAGTCACTTCCTGAGCTCCCGCAGACTCCGGACTTCTCATTTGGGCTTTATAGGAAAGAAAAGGGTGGTACTTACTCAGGACTTAAAGTTTGCGCTGCCGCAGAAACCATGCACATTTTCAATCAGCCCATATCCATATGTGTTTAAAATAAAAGTACATTCCAAATGCTACATAGCCTGCTAGAAAAGAATACTGCTATAACAGAATACTTCCAGGGACTGAAGGAAAGCATGGGCAGAGTGTGGGTCTTTGATGAGCTCCAGAGCATGGATGTAAGTGAAGGTGGGAGACAGGTTCATGGTGTTATGTGCACCCAAAAGCTTATGTGCTTGTCCTGAAGGGCAAGTAATAACGACCATGATACCTTCACATTTTTTATTTCTTTGACTTGTCTATTTTGAGCAATCTACAAAAAAAAAAAAAATGTCTTACAACTCAGCGACTTAGTATCACTCATCATTATTATGTTTTATTTAACCTAAATGCTCTTCTTTTTTACCTAAAGGAAAGAGTAAACTTGAGAGATCCATCCTGAAGTTGCCCCCTCTTAACACAGACGGTCTGACCTCTACACTGACCACAAATTTGCCAATTATAAAGGACTCTAGACTGACTTAACGTCTGTGAAATAGAACACACCCTAACAGGCATTAGGCTGTATAAAAAAATTAACAATGTATTATATTACTTTGACTTTTAAAATGGTCAGCCATGCTCCTGTACCATTAATGCTCGTTATAGAATTAAATGGAGCTCTGTGTTTGTAACTGATTGACAAGATCAATAATTTTAAGTTCAAATAGGAACAGCAGTCTTTTTTCCCCCTTTAATCAAGGCTTCTTTGTTTTATACATATGCCTACAGCTAGATCCTGTTTTCTGTCTGTAGACAGTGATTCCTGCTGTGCATTGTTGAGAAAATGAGAAGAGAAAATGGAGGATCAATTTGAAGAAAAAAGCTTTAGTTGACAAAGCTTTATTGTAGATCAATGGAATCTTACTAGTTAAGATACATTCAATAGCTGAAATAAAATTTTTCAATCACTAAATACTTTCACATTTTGTCGTTTTCATTTCAGTAGATGGAGAAATAAAACCTTCATAGGCTAGCAAGATTACTTTTATGACATTTGAGTACTTTTTGTCATATTACCTATAGCCAAATAAAATAACAACTTATATATAATAGAAGTCTAAACATACTCCACATGCTTATTTGACATCCATAACCTAAAAATTAGCTTCTTTTGAGACTTGAAAAAGAAGTTGAAGTATAGCTTCAATGTAAGCACAATTATTCTATTTCTTTAGTGACTAAGAAATATACTTAAACTTGTTAATTTATCACATATTTGTTTACACAGGTTCTTCCCAAAACATGGGATATGTACTTCTGATTTCAAAAATACACAATTGTTAATTAGGCCATTCCATAGGTCTGATATAGGTTGAATTAGGTTTCACTAATTTCAATACAAGAAATTCTTGTTTATTAAAATATAAGCAAGCATAATGAACATCCTTCAAGTGAAAACTCCTAGAAGTGTTGTTACCCATAAGCCAGGAAATTAAGTCATTTAGAATCTAATTTAAAGTCTGTATCTAGTTTACATAATAAACATTATCATCCATAACATTCAGTATACTTTCCCCTAACAATTCTATAGGTTGAGATCTTCGTTGTGGCAATAAGATTAGTGCTGCCATGTCGGTGTCATTTTTATATTAAATGATAGCTCTTGTACTTGGTGGCCACTGGTTTCAGTAGACATCATATAAAAGCCAGGCAGAATGCATCTGTGAAATATTCTGATTTTTAATTCAAGAGATACTTCAAATTGAAAAGTCTGAACACATTCAAGTATGTATAAGTTCCAAACTGAAGTACACACTATACATGAATTTTCACTTAGTAATTCATTATTAAAATGCAGTTTCTGAACCCGAGCAAGCAAAAAGTATATGCATATTCACCAAACCTTCCTACATATATTTCCTTTAAATGAGCAAAGGCCCAACACTACATTGACAACATTGACTGCACAACAACACATGAACATAATAACTGTTGTGGTGTGTGTGTGTGCGTGTGTGTGTGTGTGTGTGTGTGTGTGCGTGCGTGCGTGCGTGTGTGTGTGTGTGTGTGTGTGTGTGTGTTTTCTTTAGAATATACTATAGTTAATTTATATTTATTTAAAGCATGCTGCTATGTAGTAGAATGTGACTGGTCATCAGAAACAACTTAAGCAGTGTGTTTATCAGATGCAACTGATCTTTGTGAATTTTTTTCTCTTTGAAGAGTATGTCAGGAAGAGTCAGAGTTCTCTGATGGCTAAGGCACATATTTATTTAAAAATTCATTAGCAACTATCAATTAATACTTTAAAAATCTAGAAAGAACAAGTGGCTGGATGAGGTGAATGAGAAAAGCAGAGGCTTTCAATTTTTATTTCTTACTATTTAAAATAAAAACTAAGTCTTATAAATTTTAAAGATGTATCATAAATGCAGAGGTAATAAATAAAAGGATTAAGAACGAGCACAGGACTTCCCCATATGTGTTCATTCAGAGATGATGCACCTAACTCGCTGGAGGCCCCAGCGAGTTTAGAGATCAGATGGGGTAGGGGGTGGGGTCATCCTCATGGAGACAAGGTGGGGTGAGGAGGAGGTGTGGGATGAGGAGCAGTCAGAGTGTGGATGGGGGCAGGGAATGGAATATGGAGTATAAAAGTAAATTAAAATAAATTAAATTAAAACAATATTTCATTTTGAATATTTCAAAAATAAGTTCTCAACCAAATTTTTCTTCCAAAAGTGGAAAGAACCCAAATGTCCCTCAACAGAGGAATGGATACAGAAAATTTGGTACACTTACACAATGGAGTAGTACTCTGCTATTAAAAACAATGAATTTATGAAATTCTTGCACAAATGGATGTATCTGGAGGATATCATCCTGAGTGAGGTAACCCAATCACAAAAGAAGTCACTTGATATGCACTCACTGATAAGTGGATATTAGTCCAGAAACTTAGATACCCAAGATACAATTTGCAAAATACAAGAAAATCAAGAAGAAGGAAGACCAACATGTGGATACTTCATTCCTCCTTAGAATAGGGAACAAAATACCCATGGAAGGAGTTACAGAGACAAAGTTTGGAACTAAAACAAACTATTTTTAAATAATGTATAATACTTTAAAACAGGAACATTTCAGTAATGGCCTTCAGTCTCTCAGGTTAAGTGTGAACTTCCTTACAGATTATTAAACTCCCAGTCTGCAATATGATGGACACAGTCACATGGCAGTTGCCAGTGTTTTTGTACATAAACAAATTTGTAAAGTGAAATGAAACAAACCATTTTCCACAGAAGAATGCATTCTAAGGCAAAAAAAAAAAAGAAAGAAAAGAAAGAGAAAGAAAGAGGAAGGAAGGAAGGAAGGAAGAAAGAAAGAAAGAAAGAAAGAAAGAAAGAAAGAAAGAAAGAAAGAAAGAAAGAAAGAAAGAAAGACAGACAGACTATGGTCTTTCAGGCAACACCAACTCAACTCTTACTTCCAATAGCCACATCATTTGGACACATAGCATGTTTGGGGTACACAGCAGAGCCAAACCTTCTGCTTTCTTCTCTTGAGTATACCCTCATCAGGTGTCAAGAAGTAAGAGATTCAGAAAAAAAAATTTCCAGGTCAAAATATACTGTTATATGCCCATCATTAAAAATTCCTAAGCAAAATATTAAAACAGAATACATGGTAAAACCATGTACTCTGAATATTGGGAATATAAACAATCATTTAAATTTGTACAACTGCACCACTGCAAAAATACTACAGTGTGTGCCCAGGGAAGTCTACCTCCTCACTGACTATTTTGAAAATGTTTTATCCTTTGCTTGATTGTGGACTTCAGAACTTTAAGACTGATCCAGCTTGTGAGTTCTGGGTCTTGCACCTTCGCCCTTCTGAGAATTAAGGTTTCTGGCATTAGATGGAGAAATACTCCCTTGGATTTCTATGTTCTAGGTCTTTTAGATTTGAGAGGTAACCAGGCTACTATTATCTGAGGTTTTCTAGCTTTTAGATTATATGTTTAGAATATCTTAGTATCATTGACTGCTTGCTCTGGTTGTCCTTATAAATCCTCACTCATCAGACTCATATAATCTATGAATTCTGTATCAATGTAAAGAAGAGACAGGATGGAGACTAATCAATGGCACAAAAAAACAAAAACAAAAACAAACAAACAAACACAAAACAACCCAAGGGTTTTTTACTGTTAAGAATTGTGTGAGGGTGAGGATATTATCTGCTTTCAAATCTCATGGATCATGTGTTACAAACTTGCATGGTAGCCAATTGGCTTTGGGGAAGTTGTGATCAACAAATTAAATGATCTAATCCCTTGGTCGATTCATAATAGGACATAATTATTAGGAGGGAGTGGGAAGAAATGTGGCCTACCTGGCAAGTAGGTCACATGTACCCCAGAAAGGCATGGCTATGCCCTAGCATTTCATTCATTCACTCCATCTGATCCTTGCCTACCCTGCTGGAAGATACTCTACCGCAAGATTTCTTCAGTACGGAGCTTAACACAGTCCCACACCCTTAGGAGGAACCTCTGTACATGTGAGCTAAGCTGAAGCTTCCTTTCAACTTTCCCATGTATTTTCCCATCCTGACAAAAATCTTACAAATGGTTATAATTATTTCAAGAACACCTTAAAATGTTCTTCTGTGTCTCTTATCTTAGTTGTAGGTTCTACTTTCTTCAGAGCTCAAATGCTTGCTGCTCTGACATCTGCTAAAACTGTAATGGTTGTTTTCTTTTCCCTGTCAGCGTCCTCAAATACAGCACCTTCTAAGGTAGTTCTCTTCTAACAAAATTCAATTCAATTTAATACTCCTGGCCTTTAATTTTTCTGTAATTTGATAAACAAACAAAATTTCTGACTTTATGTGATAGTTGTTATTGATTGCAAATTGCCAGGCTATGGAATCATGTAGAAGAAACTACCTCTGGGTATGTTTCTGAAAAAGGTATCTAGGTGAGATAAACTAAAGTCTTAAGCCCTGGCCTGAGTTTGGATTGTACCTTTCACAGGCTACACTACATTACTAAATACAATGGGGAAGAGAGCCAAGCTGCTACAGACCCCCTAGATCCCTTGTCTGTGTGGGTCAAGTTCTCTGGAGCCAAGTGGCCAAGAATTTGGGGAGTGACAAACAGACCACACAAGAGAGTATGGATCTGAGTGTAATTTGTCAAATTGAGCATCAGACTTTTTATACAGAAGAAAATAGGGTAATGCATATGCAAGGTACAATGAGATCACCGGATGCTTAATGACTCTTATACAAAGCAGAGGATGTAAAAACAAAGACTGGTAGGAACTGGGTAAAAACAACTGAGACAAAGTCAGCTCTATCTAAGGTCAGCTATAGTTTTAGAAGCCAGGTGTGAGGTGTTAACACTCTCAGGGCGAGGACATTCACACCCAAGTCATGGTTCTAATTAAGGAGTTCCACTCTAGCTAACCTTCTCATGAATTATGCAATACTCTAAAACCACAGCCCAATCTACTTCCTAAACCATTGTAAATTACTGTATATGGGAGTGACTTGGCTTTTGTTCTAAGTGAATAGTGTGGAGGGACTTTCTACTAATAAGTAATGTAGTCTGCCATATGTAACTATAATAAGAATTCTAAACTTACATTGCTAAGCTTGCCCTGAGGTTTCTAACTCTATGTAGT
Source organism: Mus minutoides (assembly GCA_902729485.2). Lineage (NCBI taxonomy): Eukaryota > Metazoa > Chordata > Mammalia > Rodentia > Muridae > Mus > Mus minutoides. The sequence goes on along the minus strand of LR754682.1, from coordinate 18,526 downwards.
AGATAGTAATGCCTGATTTATTTCACTATCTCTTTTACAATAGTAAAGGTAATTCTGAATGTCACTGAATAGGCAACATTCTTTCTGAATTCCAAGCCCAGGGTTAGTTCAAGGACCACCCAGGGCATTGATGAAGGCCAGAATGCAAAGCTCCATCTTGCTTAGGTATTAACAAAACAATACTGAAAGGAAGCACACACATCTGTTTACCAACTAAAGCAAGGACGTTGGAGCATTCTTTATACAGGATGCCATGACTCCAGGAGACTAAGTTTCCATGAACTTTTTGCCTCAGGACTGCGCCCAGACTTTCCAGCCTGTTAGGTGGGTCACTACTGGAGTGGATGTAGCACCAAGCAATAACACTTCTCTCTCTCTACTTTCTGTCTATTGATGTGATCTGATCTGTTGCCTCAGGATCCTGTCACCATGATCACCTCATATATATATATATATATATATATATATATATATATATATATATATATACACTTTTTTTTTTTTCAAAAACAACAATTCTCTAGTTGGGCTTAAGATCTGATTAACAAGATAGAAACACCATCTCTAGTACTGGAAACCTAGCCAACTCCCCAGGGCTAGTAACATCCTGGATCTTGGAAGAGAACTTACAGCCATCACTTTCCTAAACCAGCACAATACTAATTGCATTATACATATTTGTCCCTATACTCACAGGTTAAGTGTAATCCAAACATCTCAAGGAAACATCTCTTCATAACAGATGGAGACATATGTAGACTATCTTTTTGGAAGGTGATTTTGTCCTGTGTTCTGTTGTCTCAGTGAGAGCAGAAGCTAATGTTCTTACTCCAACTCTAGGTTCTGTGACTTGAGTCATAATCCAATTGAATACTCATCTGCTGCCCGTTTTCACAATTTTGTAATCAAATGGGTGCCAACAAAGTATAATGAGGCCCTAAGAGCACAGGAGAGCCTTCTCGAGGCCAGAGGTGACCCATTTGTCCTATGCTTGACTTAGTATTTCTTCTCTTTTCATGATCACACTCCCACAACATTCAAATATCCTCCACAAGCAGAGCATCATGCTTTGTCATCATCTTATGACACATATTTTAATATGTAGTATTGCAATAGTGTTCATACATATGGATCCCAATGGAGTTTTATGTATTCTCAGAAAAATATCATGCTTATTCTTATATAAAAATCTCTATTTTCCTCATATTCAATATCACCTATGAAATGCTTGGAATATATTTTTACACCATGGTGACTTTTAAATAAATATTGTAAGGGATTTTAGAAAAGAAAAACTGAGCAAAACAATTGTCAGGGAATTCATCAGTGGGCTCACCTAGGAGCCAATTTCCATGCAATTAAAAGAAAGCAAAACAACAAATATAATTCTTACCCATTTGCTTTAGAAACAAAGTCCCCCCTGCATTCCCTGCATGACAAGTCACAGGAAACAAGGCTAATCTATGGTGACAAACATCCCCAAAACCCTGTCGCTCAATGCATAATGGTTAATTTATTTTTTATAACAAGTCCTCAGTCTTTTGAATGCCTCTTTGCCACTGTTACTCAGTAATTCTGCCTGCTTCCAGGCTCAGCACCCACAGAGAAGGAATGCATGGGGAAGACACACAGAGCCTTTCCTACCATTTCTGTTCACTTTAATTCACCAGAACTTACTGGCCAAATAAACAAGTGGTTGTACTCGAAGAGTAACAAATTGGCTTATACTCCTCCATGGCTAAGAAAGATGAAAACTAGATATTATAATCAGTCTCAAGAAAGACACCAGTTTCCAGTAGGCTGGCTTTACCACAGCAATATGCAATTTTAACTTGTAGACACCTCTCAGAAAAGACTTTCTTTTTGTCATTCTGAATATCAATTTGGTGAAGACAGAATATAAACTTGGCTAGAAAAATCATCTCATAACCAGTTACTCCAAATACAATGGCACCATAAGAATACACCTCAAGACCACTTAGCATTTTTGTGATCCTAAAAAGTTCTGTATATTAGGATATAAATTGTCACACAATGGAAATAGACTTTCACTATATGAGTATATTGGTGTCACAGTTTGAAAGATTCAACTGGTAAGGTGAAGGACTGGTTCAGGGAAGTGTGTTAGTGTGGTTTGAATGGCTAAACAATAAAACAGCACTTACAAAGTTGTTCTTTACATGGTCTGGAATGATTTGAAAAATTGGTTTAGCTAGCAACATCAGTCACAGAGTCTTCATGTGATGACTTGGGTACTCGTATAAAAAAACCAACATCTGTAAAGCAAAAATGATAGAAGACTAGTGCAGCACCTTCAATGATACATTTGATCAAAACTCCGAAATTGTATGGCATAAATTACTTCTCATTATACTATAACTGGATCAAGCTAAAGTCAGCTCAATGTCTGAGAGAGAGCAATTAGGCTGTATGTTTTTGTTGGGGTATACCACGATCACATTACTTAGGGAATGTGAAATGAACATTACAATTGAAGCCATTTTTATCAGATTTTGCCTCAATTAATTACTATGAAATGGTGATACTATCAGTCTTTTAAGGTTGTAGCTCTTTAGCACTTCTCAAAACTACAATTTTGTCCATTCTTAAATATTCTACACCTGTATTCACCAATCCTCATGAACCGGAACAGGGCAGCTTTCGTCAAGTCTCTGGAGATTCTTGTTCTGGGTTTTGTTATGTCCAGTTGGATATGACTGTGAACCACAGATAAGGCTATTTAAATGGATTGTGTTAACAAAACAGCATTTGTGTACTTCTTCAGGAATTTCCACTTGGTTCCATTTCAGTAACCCAACTTCTTGGGTTTACTTAGAGTCTCTGACCTATTCCCTTTTCATACTCTCCAGGAAAAAAAAAAATTGGTTTGGTGCCTTCTCTTCACCATTTCAAACATTAACCTCCATGAAATTTAATACCGCATATATTTGTTATAATAAAATGCATTTTCCCTTGAGACCCATCCCATGTGAGAGAACAACCACTGGCACTGTTTGTTACCTGCTGTGCTTACAGACAGGAACTTATTGTAACTGTCTCCTGAAAGGCTTAATTTAGTGGCAAATGGAGGCAGATGCAGAGACCCACCATAGTCAAGTATCATTTGGAGTATGGGAATCTTGTCGAAAGGTTGAGGATAAAAACGAGCAAGTTGGGGGGGTCAATGGCACCACAAGAAGACCACAGAGCCAACTAACTAGGGAGCATGGCAGCTCAGAGTATGTCCCACTAACTAGTGAGCATGCAGTAGCTGGACCTACAACCCCTACATGTTTGTAGAGAATGTACAGTTTGGTCTTCATGTGGGTCTCTAACAAGTGGATCAGGGACTATCTCAATCTCTGTTCCCTGCCACTGAATCCCTTCCCCACTACCTAGAATCCTGGATTGGGGCTCTGCTGGAGGGAATTTGCCTAGTCCTGCTGGGACTAGATGCCCCAAGGTGGGGTGGTACTCATGAGGGTGTTCCCCTTGAGAAGGGTAGAGGGCAATGTGGGAGGCATTTGTAAGGGTATGACTATAGAAGAGGAAAGAGTGTGTCTGTGAACGGGATGTAAATTGTATTCAAAATAATTAATTCATTAATTAAGTATTTTTAATTAAGTGTTCCCTTAATGCTAGAGGTTGTTTACCTTGTGGATAAAATATCTTTTAAACTTCATTCAGGATAAAAAGTAGTATTTGGATTAATAAATAAATGTGTCAAATTAGTTGTGGCTTGTCAAAGAAAACCAGGATAATAACCATTCAGAAAAGAATTATAAATAAATTCTAAGACTTAAGGAACCAAAGTTAAGTAGCAGTATAATTACATATTACTAACTCTGTTGGTTCCTCTTTCATCCCGACCCCAACGTAGACATATCTAAGAGGAGGAACTTTCAGTCAGAAAATACCTCCATAAAGTATCCTGTAAACAAGTCTTTAATGCGCTTTCTTTATAAGTGATTATATTGAAGGGCTGATACCACCGTGGAAGGTGCTATCCCTGAGCTGGTAGTTGTGGGTATTTAAGAATGCAAACCGAACAAGACATGAAGAACAGGCAGAGTACATATATCATCTTTGCTTCAGATCCTGAATCCCTGAGTGTGACCAGAGAGTTTCAAGATGACAGAAGCCATTCAATTCCCAAATTTCTTTTTGTTATAGTGTTTTCTCACAGACATACAAATCTAAGTTATTAATGGATGCCACACATATGTGTATTACAAACAAGAAGAAATTGGAGTAAGAAAATAAACTAATAAAAACCTATTTGCTAGCAGTATATTGTGCTCCTGAAATATTTCTCCTGAAATAGTACACACAAAGGAACATACCAGTTCTTCCTTTATGACTTCTACTGTCTGCATTTAGATAATCAAAGATCAGGAATCTTCAGACAAACCCATAACAGTAGGTGCTTGGGAGGTATCCAGGCCTTCACACTTGAGGAAAGCAAAGCAGCTCTTGCTAGCTGAAAGATGACAGACAGATGGTAAATAAACAAAACCGTTGTGTTGTTTCTATTTATGATTTCATGACTGGAATACTTGTGAAATATGAATTAAGTCTAAAGATCTATTGATAATTAAACATGAAAGTCACTGTTTCATTCTTATATTTGAACTATTGTTTTGTAGGACAAAATAACTCATTAAAAAAAGACTAACGTATCTTGGAGCAGTGTGGTATAAAAGCAAATAAGACACTTTTAATACATGGAAATATTATTGAAAGAGTAAGTAAGAGTTCTTGTTATTTTTGTGCATATGTACACTCATCTATAATCTTTCATGTGTGCGTACAGATGTGTCACACTACACTTGTGGAAGTCAAAGATCAATGTTTAGTTCTGGTTCCTGTCTTCTGCCTTTTTTTTTTTTTAAATAAATTCTCTTGTTTAATCCATTCTGCGTTCCAAGCTACCAAAAATGTTCCAGGGTTTCTTCTTGTTTCCCTTTCCATCTCTTCTCATCCACTCCATAGTCTGGCTTTTATGTGGACTCAGGAAATTCACACCAAAGTCCCAATACATGCATTATAGTCGCTTACTCTCTGAGCATTCTTGTTGCCTACGAGTTCTTTTAAATAGTAATGAAAACAGCAAGCCTATTTGGAAAGTATTTAAAATAAAAGATTCGAACTAAAACTCAGGGTGTTACTGAGCCATATAAATGGCTTTCCCTTAGTCAAGTTTCCTGATATGCCCTAGAATCTGAATACAGAATAAGATTTTGTCATGCAAGAGCCATGAGTGTGAAATAAAGCCTAAAGTTAGGAAGCATCATTCAGCTTTCTAGAGACACTGCTCTGGACAGTCTGAGCAAAGTGTGATGGACACACCACTTTCTTATCTGGTGCCTGCAGGATGGGTGATGTGTAACCTCAGTCTTCTCACCTCCAGATTCCCTCAGTCACTGATAAGAACGCTGAGCTTTGATGATGCATAAGGTGAAATTTCTAATTCATCAAAAGTGAGGACGGTTGCTCTTACCCTGGAATAAATCCGGTTTTTCTTCAGAGAAACAGACTGATTAGATTTTGTTGTTACTTAAATATCAGTTTTCGTTGTCTTTTTTTTCATGTGTGAATGTATATATCTGTTCATGCTATTGAGTATGTATGTAGGTCACAGGATGACTTGTAACCGTGTTCTCTGCTTCCACACTGTGATTTCCAGGCATCAGAAAAAGTCCTCCGGCTTGGCAGAAAGTTCCTTACCCGCTGAGCAGTCTCACCAGTACTAATTAGATTTTGTGACATAGATAATTTTGGTATTCATGGTATTCGTTTTATTCAAGAAGAAAGATAAAAAAAATTAAAAAGAGGAGACTGACATGGAAGTGCATGCTTTATTCCCAGCACCTGGGAGGCAGAAGCAGGCAGTTCCTCTTGAGTTGAGTTCAAGGTCATCCAGATCTATGCAGTGAAGCGCTAGCTCCTGATTTAAACTTTCAAGAAACAGAAAATAAAAAGAAAGAATCTTTCTCTTTCAGAAAGAACTAAAGCCAAATTCAAAATTGCCTTTTTGCCACATTTACCTATATTTGTAAGTCGCTTTGTTGTTCTTGTTGGGATGCAATGATAGTTAAAAAAAAAAAAAAAAAAAAAAAAACAAATATATAGGTTCATTCCCTTTACTCTATCAAATACATTGATGCCAAGCAGTGAGATAGGCTTAGAAGATGGAAAAAGGGGTGAAATCTGTGAAAGTAGCCTATTAATATTTGATTACTTCAGCTGTCATCTCCTAGGAAGGATGGACACTCGTGGTTGCTACCCTTCCTTGAGAAAATAATGTTTCCTTCTTACTTCAAAATTAGATTAATGGTGAAGGCTTTACATCCTAATTCTGCTATTGGGGTGCTCTTGGATTTAATTTTAATAGGTTTTAAAGAATCAAGCTCCACAAGGCATNTTTTTTTTTGCGTGTGTGTGTGTGTGTGTGTGTGTGTGTGTGTGTGTGTGTGTGTTAACAGTTTTATTGGTGTTCCAACTTGACACAACCCTAGCTATATGTGAGAAGAGGGACTTTTGATAGAGGAAAATGTCTCTATAAGATTGGCCTGTAGGGAAGCCAGTAGTACTTTTTCTTTATTATTAATTCCCATAGGAGAGCCCAGCTCACTAAGGGCCCCTTCCACTGGGGCAGGTAGTTCAGAGTGCAGTAAGAAGCAAGCTCGGTGGAGCAAGCCAGTAAGCAGCACTGCTTCACGGTCTCCGCTTCAGCTCCTGCCTCCAGGTTTCTGTCCTGTTGAGTGTCTGCCTTGACTTCCTTCAGTGACTAATTGTGTCTAGAGAGTTGTAAGACAAAATAAACCTTTTACTCTTCACGTTGGTTTTGGTCATGGTATTTTCTCACAACAATAGAAACTACAACTACAGCAATCATTACACCGTATCTTTATTGAGATTAATTATCTCTCTTAAAATGTATCTTACTTTTGAAGACCTAGATCGAGTCATCAGATATACTTGTTCTACCACAGGATCCTGGATACTGGGTGAAGATTCAAAAAAAAGCTGGGGGTGTGGGGGGTGGTACATGCCTTTAATCCCAGCATTACGAAGGCAGAAACTGGCAGATTTCTTAGTTCGAGGCCAGCCTGGTCTACAAAGTGAATTCCAGGACAGCCAGGGCTATACAGAGAAACAGAGAAACGCTATCTCGAACCCCCCCCCTCCCAAAAAAAAAACCAAATGTTAGAAAAAAGATCATTTGACAAGCTGTCTAGTACTTTCTATACTTAATATGAGAAAGCACTGACATGCCACACCTCGAATAACCCCATTAAAAAATGGGGCACAGAGCTAAACAAAGAATTCTCAACTGAGGAATACTGAATGGCTGAAAAGCACCAGAAAAAAATGTTCAACATCCTTAATCATCAGGAAAATGCAAATCAAAACAAGCCTGAGATTCCACCTCACACCAGTCAGAATGGCTAAGATCAAAAATTTAGGTGACAAGAGATGCTGGCGTGAATGTGGAGAAAGTGGAATACTCCTCCATTGCTGGTGGGATTGCAAGCTTGTACAACCACTCTGGAAGTCAGTCTAGCAGTTCCTCAGAAAATTGAACATAGTACTATTGGAGGATCCTGCAATACCTCTCTTGGGCATATATCCAGAAGATGCTCCAACTGGTAATAAGGGCACATGCTCCACTATGTTCATAGCAGCCTTATTTATAATAGCCAGGAGCTGGAAATAACCCAGATGTCCCTCAACAGAGGAATGGATACAGAAAATGTGGTACATTTACACAATGGAGTACTACTCAGCTATTAAAAACAATGAATTTATGAAATTCCTAGGCAAATGGATGGACCTGGAGGGTATCATCCTGAGTGAAGTAACCCAATCACAAAAGAACTCATATAACATGTACTCACTGATAAGTGGATACTAGCCCAGAAACTTAGATTACCCAAGATACAATTTGCAAAACACATGAAACTCAAGAAGAATGAAGACCAAAGTGTGGACACTTTGCCCCTTCTTAGAATTAGGAACAAAACACACATTGAAGGGGTTACAGAGATCATGTGTGGAGTTGAGACAAAAGGATGGACCAACCAGTGACTGCTGCAGCTGAGAATTCATCCCATAATCAGCCAGCAAATGCAGACAGTATTGCATACGTTAGCAAGATATTGCTGAAAGGGCCCTGATATAGCTGGCTCGTGTGAGGCTATGCCAGTGCCTGATAAACATAGAAGTGGATGCTCACAGTCAGCTATTAGAAGGAACACAGGGTTCCCAATGGAGGAGCTAGAGAAAGTACCAAAAGAGCTGAAGGGGTCCTCAACCCTATAGGTTGAAGAACAATATAAACTAACCAGTACCCCCCAGAGCTCGTGTCTCTAGCATATGTAGCAGAAGATGGCCTAGTGGGCCATCATTGGGAAGAAAGGTCCCTTGGCCATGCAAACTGTATATGCTCCAGTACAGGGGAATGCCAGGGCTAAGATGTGGGAGTAGGTGGGTAGGGGAGCAGGGCGGGGAATGGGGGAGGGTATAGCGAACTTTCAGGATAACATTTGAAATATAAATGAAGAAAACATCTAATAAAAAATAATAACTGTTTCAACACAGGCCCACAAAACCCTTGTTCTATTAATCTTCTTTTTCCCCAACCTCTAATCAGTGGGTTAGCAGGTAGGTTGAAGATTCAATAATTCTGAATAAAGTAGGTTTAGAAAAATCTAAGCCTAAAGGACGCAAAAAAGGTTTACAGAAATTCTATGCATTTGACAGAAAATAGTCACAGGGCTACGTCAAAGAAGAGCTACCAGCTCTCTCTTCATGGCAATGGACTGAACATTACAGAGATTTTGTTTTGAAAATAGAAAAGGAACAATAGATGGCAGAGATATTCACTGTCCTTGCCAAGGTAGCCATAATGGAACATCATGGCAAAGCCATGTATAGCTCAATCTGGTTTTCAAAGATGATGATGTGGAAAAATGATGATTGGCACAATGGTCAGTGATAATTGGAAGATGGTAAGTTCAAGATGAAAATATTCCATTTAAACAAAAGTAATATATGGTACATAGAAAACAAGGCAGAATTTCTCATTTTTAAATGAATTCTTTTCTTTTCTTTTCTTTTCTTTTCTTTACTTTTCTTTTCTTTCCTTTTCTTTTATATATGAGTATGTTGTAGTTATCTTCAGACATACCAGAAGAGGCCATCAGATCCCATTTACAGATGGTTGTGAGCCGACATGTAGTTGATGGGAATTGAACTCAGGACCTCTGGAAGAGAAGTCAGTGCTCTTAACCACTGAAACATTTCTCCACCCCACAGAATTTCTTGTGGCAAGGAAACACCTATATCAGTAAGAAAATTGTAAAATGATTCTAAAGTTGAAGAGTAAACTTGAAAATATTTTTATTTCCTCATAAAACATGAGGTGTAAAGTTACAGCATAAGAGTATTGGTGTTTTGCCCACAATAAAATTAGGTTATCAGGTAAAATTAGATTATTAGGTAATCTTAAATGCTAACTAAATTCCCCAACTGTCCTCTAGTTGATGCATTTCTTAAACAAAAGTCTTCCTCAGGGATGGTGTTCCATCCACTCTTCAGCTTTAACTTTCCTTCTTTATCCACAAATCTGAATTGGTCTCCATCAAAAAAAAAAAAAAAAAAAAAAAAAAAGTCTGTACTTACTCAGGGTCTAAAATAGGGTACCTCCTTATGGCTAAAATAAAGTAACTTAAACGAAAAGTAGCTGTCAATAAGAAAAAAGGCCACCAACAGATTGGGAAAGAATTTTTACCAATCCTAAATCTGATAGTAGGCTAATATCTATTTACAAAGAACTCAAGAAGTTGAACTCCAAAAATTCAAATAATGCCATTAAAAAATGGGGTACAGAGCTAAACAAAGAATTCGCAACTGAAGAATGCCAAAGGGCTGAGAAGCACTTTTAAAAATGTTCAAAATCCTTAATTATCAGAGAAATGCAAATCAAAACAAGCCTGAGATTCCACCTCACACCACTCAGAATGGCTAAGATCAAAAATTCAGGTGACAGCAGATGTTGGCGAGGATGTGGAAAAAGAGGAACACTCCTCCATTGCTGGTGGGATTGCAAGCTGGTACAACCACTCTGGAAATCAGTCTGGCAGTTTCTCAGAAAACTGGACATAGTACTACCAAAAGATCCAGCAATACCTCTACTGGGCATATATCCAGAAGAACTCCCAACTGGTAACAAGGACACATGCTCCACTATGTTCATAGCAGCCTTATTTATAATAGCCAGAAGCTGGAAAGAACCCAGATGTCCCTCAACAGAAGAATGGATACAGAAAATGTGGTACATTTACACAATGGAGTAATACTCAGCTATTAAAAACAATGAATTTATGAAATTATTGAGCAAATGGATGTATCTGGAGTATGTATCAGGATGCATCCTGAGTGAGGTAACCCAATCACAAAAGAAGTCACTTAATATGCACTCACTGATAAGTGGATATTAGCCCAGAAACCTAGAATACCCAAGATACAATTTCCAAAACACAGGAAAATCAAGGAAGACCAACGCGTGGATACTTCATTCCTCCCTAGAATAGGGAATAAAATATACATGGACGGAAGTGCAGAGACAAAGTTTGGAGCTAAAATGAAAGGATGGACCATCCAGAGAGTGTCCCACCCGGGTGTCCATCACATAATCAGCCACCAAATGCAGACACTACTCTATACACCAGGAGGATATTGCTGAAAGGACCCTGATATAACTGTCTCCTGTGAGGCTTTGACAGTCCCTGACAAATACAGAAGTGGATTCTCACAATCATCTATAGGGCAGAACATAGGGTCCCCAATGTAGGAGCTAGAGAGGGTACTCAAGAGCTGTAGGGGTCTGCAACCCTATAGATGGAACAATATGAACTAATCAGAACCCCCAGAGCTCAAGTCTCTAGCTGCATATGTATTAGAAGATGACCTTTTTGGCCATTATTGGGGAAGAAAGGTCTAGCAATGTTTATATGCCCCAGTACAGGGGAATGCCAGGGCCAAGTAGTGGGAGTGGGAGGGTAGGGGAGCAGGGCGGGAGGAGGGTATAAGGGACTTATGGGATAGCACTTGAAATGTAAATGAAGAAAATATCTAATAAAAATTTTAAAAAAGCGAAAAATATCAGGGCACAGTCACAATCAAAAGCAAAAAAGAAAGAAAGAAAGAAAGAAAGAAAGAAAGAAAGAAAGAAAGAAAGAAAGAAAGAAAGAAAGAAAGAGAAAAAAAAGAAAAAAAAAGAAAAAAGAAAAAAAAAAAAAAAAAAAAAAAAAAAAAAAAAAAAAAAAAAAAAAAAAAAAAAAAAAAAAAAAAAAAAAAAAAAAAAAAAAAAAAAAAAAAAAAAAAAAAAAAAAAAAAAAAAAAAAAAAAAAA
>LR752485.1:0-74984 GCA_902729485.2 Mus minutoides | reverse complement strand
TCTTCCTTGGGAACCCTGTGTTCCATCTAATAGCTGACCGTGAGCTTCCACCTCCATGTTTGCCAGGCATTGGTATATTTTCCCCCGAGACCGCTATATCCGGGCCCTTTCAGCACCATCTTGCTGGCATATGCTATAGTGTCTATGTTTGGTGACTGATTGTGGGATGGATCCCTGGCAGCCACAGTCGTTGGGTCCAAAGGATTCATATTTTAACATATAGCCAAGTTAGATTCTAGGCAGTCCTTGATCCAACCTTGAGCATGTATAGCTAAGTCACTGCCCTACAAAGGAATTCACCACTACCTAGGAATAAGGAAGTTTGTGATCTGAGAAGGAAACAGACTAGATAGTTAGAACTATAGCTAGCTAAGTTACACCCAGATACAAGTATTCACAATGGCCTAGGGGGAAGGTGGACTAGGACAAGGGAATGAAGCCCTTGCCCCTGGCTCCTAAGTTTAAGCTGACCTCAGGTGGAATTGCTTTTGATCCCAGTGTTAACCTTTAATCTTATCCCAGTTGGTTCTTGCCAGTCCTTCCTTGCTTGTATTACTGTTTTGTTATCTTGCTGGTATGTCACCTAACTTTTCCATTTTCTTCTGTATAAAAGTCTGATGCTCAATTTAACAAATTACACTCAGATATTACACACTCCCTTGTGTGTCGTGTCTGTTTGTCACTCGCCGAATCTTTGCCCACTTCCTCAAGAGAACTCGACCCATGCAGGCAGGGGACTCAGAGGGCCTGTGGCACAATACTGTATGGCTAAGATCAAAATTCTAGGTGACAGCAGATGCTGGCGAGGATGTGGAGAAAGAGGAACACTCATCCATTGCTGGTGGGATTGCAAGCTTGTACAACCATTCTGGATGTCAGTCTGGCAGTTTCTCAGAACATAGTACTACTGAAAGGTCAAGCAATACCTCTCCTAGGCATATACCCAGAAGATGTTCCAACTGGTAATGAGAACACATGCTCCACTATGTTCATAGCAGCCTTATTTATAATAGCCAGAAGCTGGAAGGAACCCAGATGTCCCTCAACAGAGGAATGGATACAGAAAATGTGGTACATTTATACTATGGAGTACTACTCAGCTATTAAAAACAATAAATTTATGAAATTTTTGGGCAAATGGATGTATCTGAAGGTTTTAAATGTCTGTTGGCTCAAAAAAAATTCCCTGTAGATGTTGGAGGATTACTTTAATACAGATGAAAATTTGTTAATTAACAATAAATTTTTTTATTAGATTTTATGTTTCTGTCCATAGCCCCTTTAAAAGTTTTAATTGCTGGTATATTACATAATGTGTAATGTGTTGTCTCATTTTAAAAACTCACAGAAAACCGCATCTTTTCTATTAGGAATTTAGCTGAAATCTCAATTGTTTATCAATTCGCAACCATCAGCAAGCACTGGCCATTCAGTGAAAGTTTCTATGTCCATCATCTAAACTGTTTCTTCAATGTACAGTCATATGCAGGGATGTCATTTGGAGAAATGGGGTGGAAAATCAAGGATAACTGTGATTGCTACCTGACTAACATGGATTATTGTTTACCACAGCAGTGTTGCTTTGTCTCATTAGTCTAATTCTGAGTTAGATTGTTTATAAGCAGCCGGAACCCCCAGACAGCTCACACTGAGCAGTAATTCAGCATGAATTCATCAGCACTCATTATACTATATTTGTAATTCTGTTTATATTCATGTATAAAATTCCTCACCTATTAGACAGTCAAAAAAGTTTAATGAATGGAAGAACATGTAAATGAGGACATGATGTACAGATTATGCAATTTATAAAATTAAGGTTCTCTACAAAGGGCATTCTTTATTAATTTTGTGTTTACAGGGTGAAAAAGGCTCATTCCAAATTTGCTTCAATTAAGTCAGTAAATGTCATTCTTGGAAGTTATGGGTTCATAATTGCAGTCACTTAGTGTAATTATGTAACACTTGCTTTGAGAAAGGACAAGCCGTGCTGAACTGCGGCAAATGACACCTGATGTAATATAAGCAATGAACAACTGGGCAACTCTCTAACCACTCAAGAGTCACAATAAATACTTCATGTTTCACCAGCACTGACATAATTGTGTAATTAGTAATTACCACTACTGAATAACAAAAGCTTTGTAGGAAAATATATATATATATATTCTACACAAACTAGGGAATAAGTTCTGTAGACAAGAAGAAAGGAAATATCATCATATTAAGTAATAAGTTTAACTGAATTATTATTATTATCCTTGCTCTACAATGGCAGTTTTTTAAATAACAAATAACTCTGCTTAATTATTTTAAATAATGTCCTTATCACTATGTTTTACTAGGGTGTGTTTTGTTAAGTTTATGGATGAGATTATCTTCATTACATTATTATATTGTGAACTTTATAGAAAGGCAATATTGACTTTATAATGTGATAAAATTTTGTTCGTGTAAATAAAGAAAATATCTACTAAAAATAAAAATTTTCATATTAATGGTACAGTTCATATTTTTAAAAATATTTTTAAAATATTTTTGAATCTTTCAATATAGAAGAAACCACCAACTAAACCACCAACCAAAATGTACACATGGAGGGACCCATGGCTCTAGCCACCTACGTAGCAGAGGATGGTCTATTGGACATCAATGGGAGAAGAGGCCCTTGATCCTGTAAAGGCTCGATGCCTCAGGGTAGGGGAATGTAAGAGAAGGATATGCAGAAGTGGGTGAGTAGGTAGGGGCACACCCTCATAGAAGCTGGAGGAGGGGAGATGGGATAGGGGGTTTCTGAGATGGGGGTATTGGGAAAGGGGTTAACATTTGAAATGTAAATAAATAAAATATCCAATAAAAAATAATGAAAGTCCATTTATTATGGGTTCTGGATCTGAAGTTCTAGAATGTTGTTAATATTTCCTATGTAAAAATTCTACTGCTTTTAATTTTGATAATCAGTTTTGTACATTTTCTAGGACAACCTGGTCAAAATGATGACAATAAATAATTCTCTAATGTGACAGTGTAAATGGAACATCTGTACTAATCACTCTTCTACCTAAGTCACAGAGAATGTTGAAAATGAAAGTGAAGAAAGAACACAAGCAGGGCAGTGTTGTACAGCACAGACTTCTGGTAATGCTATTGCAGTTTCCCTGATAAGCTCACAAAATCTGTGATTATATGTCCAAGGTCTGCATAATCGTGGGCCTGTCAGTACCCTATCATCAAGAATGGAGGAACTCATTCTTCCCTGAGAATTATTAGTTTTTTATGGGAGAAGCATTTTCTCTATTGGCATGGCAACTGGGGAGCTACCTATGCTAATCTACTTAAACTTGAGGCCTAATGTAACTCATTGGATACTAACCAAATAAAAGAATATTCGAGCATTAGGACGATAGGGACCCATTTGAGAAGAGGAAGGATGGCAGCAGGGATAGGAAGGAATGTGAGAGTGTACAGGATGTCAGGGAGGAATATGATCAAATTATATTATAAATTATATGAAAATATCATAATAAAATGCACTATATCAATAAAAGTTTGAAAGACAAGCATAGCATAAATAGTTCAGGATTATTGATCTAGTTTTCTCGTCATAACTTACATAATGTTTCTAATGTCTCTAAAATTAGATATTATATTTTACCATTTCCCCACTTGTGATATTTGAAGCCTATGTTTCAGACCTATTGTAACAGTGTTGTTTTGTAAAGAACTAATTCCTGGGTTATCCAGTATCTTGTTTGCATATTATATTGCAATTTTTGCAGATCTTAAGGTGTATGGTGATTGGGTTTTTTTTGTTGTTGTTGTTGTTATTTGGTTGGTTGGGATTTTAATCCTTATTTAGAATTGCTTGAGATCACTCAATATTAAAGGATGTGTTTTCACATGTGCAATTCCTCCTAGTAAAATGTAGCTCCATCCCCACAGCCTTTGATTTACTGTTGCTTGTGTTAAATTTAAAATGGTAAGAAATGTGTTTTGTGAATTCAAATAATTTGGGGAATTTCCAGCTTTCCTCTTGTTCCTGATTTTCTTTCCTATTCCACTATGTCTGAGTATCCTGTATAATTTTACTCATTTTAATTGTTGATACTTACTATATGCCTCGACACATGTTCAATTTTCATAAATTATCTTTGAGCACTATAAAGAGATCTTTATTCTTCATTTGTTCAGTGTAGTGTTGTTTATATGATAACCAGATTATATTTGTTGGCTTATTTGGGGGGGGGGTAAAGTTCTGTATGTTTCTAAATTTCAGTCTTCCTGCTCTGTTACTACTTGAAAATCTCTAACCACAACTATAGATTTACCTATTTATCTTTGCAGAACCTTATCTGTGTTATACATCTTTAAATTTTGTCAATAAATTCTTACAATTTTATTGTTATATATTCCTAATATACAATAAGGTAAACTACTATGGATATGAATTTTACTTACTTAGATCCTAAAGAGTTTATATTAAGTCTTGATAATTATTGGTATTCGCTTATCATACACATTCCCATTTTTCTGAATGTTTTTGTAACATCTCTCCTCTCCATAATCCCCTCCCCTCTCTCTACTTGAGATGGGGTATTAGTGACTTGGAACTCTCTATGTAAAACAACCAGGCTGGCATCAAAAATTCAGAGATCCACCTGCCTCTGTCTATGGAGAAAAGGGATTAAGGGTGAGCTCTACCACCACCACCAGCTTTAATGTATCTCTCATGAAGAAGATATAGTTGTTTATAATCCACTAACCTGGTCCTTGCTGTGTAATGTTGGAACGTAGTATAATACCTGATGTAATTGATATTGAAATTGACATTCTCTGTGAATTTTCATACTCCCCTTAATCCTTGCTTTGATTACTCAATACTTGGATGTTTTTTACTTTTTTAATTATATATCTTTAATTCAAGTACCTTTTGGTATGAAATATCATAGTATTCTTATTAATGATTTGATTAATTATAGTTTATGAGATGTATCTTTGTTTTAATTTTCCTTGTTTGAGGATTTGTGAAGAGGGGGTTGGTTTGGGGATTTTGCTTCTGGTCGGTTTGTTCATTTGTTTGTATTTCAGGGACAAGTTCATGCAGAGCCCAGGCTAGCCTCAACCTCACCATGTAATGGAGGATGTCCTTGAATTCTTTATTCTTCTGTCTCTGATACGCAAGTGCATGATATACCCAGCAATATCTTATTTATTAAATCTCAATAATGACTCTTGAAAAGCTTTTCCTGGTATCATTTTTATAGTTTGCTATATACTACTTGGACATTGCAAGACATTTCTTATTTCTTTAGAATTCATTTAAGGTTTATTTTATATTTTATTTTATATATTTATTAATATATATTATATTTATATTTATATGTTATCACAGTGTTATTGTGATTTTCAATGGTCTTAGAGTAAAACCAACATTCTCCTGAGATTTACTGCAAATATTGTGAGTAGATTTTTTTTTTCTAATATTTAATTTGAATTTTTTAATTTGACAATGAAGTGCTTCCCTGTAAGTGCTCAAGTTGCACTTGTTCCCAGTTTGTGTGATGGGTGCTGTTTTTAAGCCAATTACTTTTTCTGATATTTTTTTTTATTCACCGATTCTATACGGTTTCAAAATCCTTTCTATGTCTATTGGATAGATAAGACTAAATCATCAATACTTTCACTACTGGAAAACTGGAGCACAGCAGAGATGTTGCCATAGTCTAGGTTTTGCGTTGGTAAGTTGACTCCTCCCTCAAGCTATTTACCATTCATTCTTCATGACCCTGAGCACAGTACCTTCTGTGCTCCATGGTTCTGCCCTACGGTTTTGTGGGTGTTTGTTTGTTTGTTTGTTTGTTTTTAATTTGGCAAACAATTTAGTATTCTTCAAATGTTTTATTCTGTCTGCTGTGTGTAATTGTTTGTAATTCTTTTTTTTTTTTACTATTTTTTAATTTATTATTAGAGAATTTCTTCATTTACATTTCAAGTGTTATCCCAAAAGTCCCCTATACCCTCCCCCTGCCCTGCTCCCCTACCCTCCCACTCCCACTACTTGGCCCTGGCATTTACCTGTACTGGGGCATATAAACATTTGCTAGACCAAGAGCCTTTCTTCCCGAATAATGGCCAACTAGGCCATCTTCTAATACATATGCAACTAGAGACATGAGCTCTGGGGGTTATGATTAGTTCATATTGTTGTTCCATTTGTAATTCTTTACATCTACCATTTGCATGACCAGGTATCAGTCAGAAAATTACATAGACTAGCTCCATAGATCTCCCTGGAAAAGGGAAGTAGAATAGGGTTATGTGGGTGGGCTGGGATCATTTGGAATGTCAACAGGATAAAATAGGTGGAGGAAGAAGGCACCCAGGGATAAAGCACAAGCAGAAATGACTAGAATTGTGAATTGTGAGAGTGGGGATATGTGAAAACCTAGTGCAATGGAAACTTCCTAAGTATGAGGGTTACTGTAACAAGGACTACCTAATAATGGAGTGTATAAAGCCTGAACAGGGCATCTGTATCCACTCCAGGCTTCCAGTGGTTGGAATGGGACACCAACCCCACCACAAAACCTTCAAGCCAAAACGTGTCCAGCCTCTGAGATGTGCTGAGTGTATAAATGGGCTCAGAGTTTGAGGGAGTGGCCAAGCAGTGACTGGGTAACTTGAGGCCCATGAGAGTAAACAGTACATGACCTGAATAGGTGTGAGAAACCCGAATCAATGAAATGATTCCTAATGATAATTTGCTATGCTTATAGATCGATGCATAGCCAAATAACTATCAGAGAGGCTTCGTCATGCAGGTGATGGGAACAGAGTCCTACAGTCAAACATTAGGCAATCTGGTTGTGTAGCTTCAGGTTTTTATGGGACTCCTCTAACAGTGTCAGTGGGGTGGAATCTGGTTCTTTTGCCTGATCTCGGGACCCTTTTCTCCTACTGTGTTGCCTCGTTCATACTTGATATGAGGTTTTGTGACTTGTCTTAGTGCAACATGGTATATCGTGTTCAACTGAGATCGCTGTAAGTTCTGCTGTTTTCTGACCCTTCGGAGAAGCAGTGAATCCTACTCTAAAGTAGAGGAGTGTGGAGACTGGGAAGAGTGGAGGGAAGAGAGACTATGATCATAATGTACTATTCAAGAGAATACTTTTTAAAAACTCAATAAAATTACAGAGACTACACATTGAAGCAGTTGATTTCATTAACTTCCTTCTGAGACAGCTGCTGCACAGCTCAAAGCTCTTAACCCCCATCTCCCCTTGTTCTAGTCACCAGGAAGATCACTGATCATTGATTTGAGTAACTAATAAACACTAAAGTCATATCAATATTATCCCTAAGACAGTTCTCTGGGATTATGAAGGAAAAAGCAATTTGCTTGGATAATTTGTTAGTCAACTGCAAATGAAGAATTAATTTTCAGCAGATTCTGGTGGCTATTTTATTTACTTATTGACTTTTAAATTTACTATCTCTCATCTACTTTTGAATATTTTTAGCTATTGCCTCTGAAAACACTAATGTCTCCAGTTTTTTTTTTCTAAGACTTCAGTACCACTTTGAGCTTTCAATTGTATGCTAAGTGTAGAGTGACTATATGTATTTTTGATGAACTGATTCTGTGTATGCCAACAGATCAATTCACACCTAATAATTAATTGTGGCAAGCAGCATTTACTTTCTAAACATTTCTGTCTTAGAAACAGGTTATATTTTTGTTGAGCCAACATGCACATTTTAACATGTTCTGGTTGTTATTTTCAAACTTCAGTCTCATTGTTTTCTTATAACCTTATTTTGCTATATTTTCTTTTATGAATTGTTAAGTACTTTAAACATGAATTTTTTTGCATCCATATTCATCAAAACTTTTTGTTCGTTTCTTTTTTTAAAGATATTTTCTTTATTTACATTTCAAATGCTATCTCGAAAGTACCCTATAACCTTCCCCCGCCCTACTCCCCTACCCACCCACTCCCACTTTTTGGCCCTGGAGTTCCCCTGTACTGGGGCATATAAAGTTTGCAAGACCAAGGGGCCTCCCTTCCCAATGATGGCCAACTAGGCCATCTTCTACTACATATGCAGCTAGAGACACGAGCTCTGGGGGTACTGATTAGTTCATATTGTTGTTCCACCTATAGGGTTGCAGACCCCTTCAGCTCCTTGGGTATTTTCTCTAGCTCCTCTATTGGGGGGGGGGGGGTCCTGTGTTCCATCATATAGATGACTGTGAGCATCCACTTCTGTATTTGCCAGGTACTGGCATAGCCTCTCTAGAGATAGCTTTATCAGGGTCCTTTCAGTAAAATCTTGCTGGCATATGCAATAGTGTCTGGGTTGGTGGCTGATTATGGGATGGATACCTGGTGGGGTAGTCTCTGGATAGTCCATCCTTTCATCTTAGTTCCAAACTTTGTCTCTGTAACTCTTTCCATGGGTGTTTTGTTCCCTATTCTACGGAGTAATGAAGTATCCCATTTTGGTCTTCGTTCTTGATTTTCTTGTGTTTTGCAAATTGTGTCTTGGGTATTCCTGTTCATTTCTTCTGTCATTTTCAAGTACCCTACATTCAGTTGCTGTCTATCACCATGGATATTACATTTTCTGGATTATTTCTATGTTTTGCTATATCCTATCTTTCTTAATTATGTCCTTCATATGTGATGCTTTTAATATGAGCTATACAAAATCACCTTTGTATGACATGTGAATTATATCCATACTGCCTATTGCAAAAGAAAATTATATTATGCCCATATATTTTATAAGCAACTCTATCAATCAAATTTTAAAGGAGACACATTGTCTCCCAAGCACATGTCAAACCCTCACTAGATGTCATTATATACACCACAATCACTAGGAGCTGGTTCAGTTTTGTTTCAGACATTCCAATAGGTAGAGGAAGAAATAACACTGGAGCCAAATGATGATGATTCTTTAACTTCTCCAGCGAATGTAATTACTTGAACTTTTAGTTGGGTAATCATCAAACTTGATCAGCCATGTGTGATTCCTTCCATTAGAGAAGACTGGATAGTTCTACCAATCTTCTGGGAAATTGCTTCTGCTACCAACTGTAAGGTCAAAAACTATGCTAGGGGTGTGGATGTATTCAAATTACAGAAGTACCAGAGCCTATATACTATCTACTTCTGCTGTAGGATTAGGACAAAGTAAATTACTATCTAGTTTTGTTGTTGTTGTTGTTGTTGTTGTTGTTGTTGTTTACATTAATTTAGAAGGTAGCATAGTTTCTGTCACTTCAAAAGTTTTCTGGAAGTTCAGATAGTTCTATAAATCCACATGCAATATTAAAATATGTACCTCTGTGAATTTCACAAATACAATTTAAAGCTATAACTGCCATGGACTGTAAAGTTAATAACAAGAGCCTCAATCAGAGATTTAATAAAAATATTGTTTTAGAAAAAGAGTCTCATATCAACTGCATAAATAATTCTGTACTTTCTTCTGCAAAAGGTGTAAAAATAATCACTTCACTTAAAATTTGTAAGTGAAAGCTCAACAATTTCTAGTAACTGCCTATAACTTTTAAATAATTCTCTGATTATAATACTTTCTAAAACTAAAAACAAGCATCTGGCACATTAAAAATAGGTTGGAAAGTAACATTTTCTGATAAATATACAAATATGTTTATAATCTTATAACCACAAGCACCAGGCAAACTAGATCTGATGGTGTCCATTTTATATACAAATACACTGTGCATTGTACTTTTTAGTTGGCATGACAGAAATTATGGAGCACTGGAGCTTTTAGCTGAGGCCTAAATGACTCAAAGCTGTTAGAGCTTCCTATTCTAGCAAATCCACTTCACTGAAGGAATTTTTTTAGCTCTGATGTAAATAATCCATGTAGAGCACATTTTAAAATTATTTGCATTCAGTTGTATATGAATATACTGATTACTTCAAATGCATTATTGATAACTCAATAGCTAATTTACAATTTTACAGAACCTCAAATTCATCTTTTTAAGCAAAGATAATTAAGGTGCATGCATACATGAAGGGAACTCATCACAAAGCTTTCTAATTGTATAGACTCTATTTAACAGGATTTTACTTTACCTAGAAATGAATATCACTGTAAGCCTTATTCTGAGCATTACAAATTCTCCATGGTTATTGGTACAAAGCTTTGAGGAAATGGTCCTTAATCAAAGACAGAATATCTTAAAAACAATGCAATTGATTAACTGTAATATACTTAAATTCTCTGTTATTTTTGTTCAGCTTTAATTATTCTGAAGAATAAGATATTAATGCTGGTTTCTTTCTGGGGTAAAAGACTTGAAGAGAGAAGTTACATTACTTATGGACATGTCTTTTACCAATTAAATCTTTTTCATGAATAATACAGACATACTTTGTTGACCTAAGTGCATATTAATTTTTAATACCATTAATTCTTATGGTTTTGAAATTTTATTAAGTATGAGGCAAAAATGAATATAAATTTTTCTCTTTAATTTAAAATAACCTGATGACAAAATGGTGGCTATTTCTCTCACCCTCATTGCTCTTTTAGTGAGATCAAAGATGCCAGCCCTATGTTCTGTCATTGGAACAGTCAAGGAAAGAGTCATTGTCTATAAGGAGTGAAGAAAAGGTGCCTTGCATGCTGTCCATATCAGCTACTATCTGTCAGGTATCACTATCTCCCATAACAATTGTTAGTTATGTTCTTGGTCTGTTTTGAGTTAATTACTGATTTGATTGTCCTGTGTAGATGCATATATAATATACATGAAATACGTATATTATTAACATGTTTACCCAACTAATACTAAAAATTTATTGTGTATAAGTTTCTGTGATATAAGATCTAAGTTAAAATAAGCATATTCTCAATGAAATGCAGAATGAAAGCTCACTTGACTTTTTTTTTTCCATTCAAGAGTTTTTCAGAAACACTTATTTACCTACTTCAAACAGTTTTCATCAGAGGCACCGAGGTTACTGACTGTCTCTGGAATAATTAATATTATGTAGGATCTGAACCGGAGATCAGTATACATGCTACACTGCACCTGCTTATAGCCAGTGTTACCCACACCTAGATATGCATTATATAGATTATGCCTGAAAAAATTTGTCTGTAATAACACCTCAACAAGGTTCTTACACATGAATATTCAATCCAAAATTGAGTGATTAAAAATAATCACACAAGCCGGGCGTGGTGGCGCACGCCTTTAATTCCAGCACTTGGGAGGCAGAGACAGGCGGATTTCTGAGTTTGAGGCTAGCCTGGTCTACAGAGTGAGTTCCAGGATAGCCAGGGCTATACAGAGAAACCCTGTCTCGAAAAAACCAAAAAAAAAAAAAAGATCACACAAAGAAATTGGATTGTAATACAATATTCAATAGCTTCAATAGCAATGTACTCACCAAAGCCTTCAAACACTAACAAAATTTTCTGCATTAAATTTGTAATAAGTGCATGAATGTGATAATGAATATAACATTTTACTTTTTAAAGGAAGCTTGTTTATGATGATGTGCTAAAACTAAACTAAAATAAAATAAACTAAACTAAACTAAAATAAAATAAAATAAAATAAAATAAAATAAAATAGTTACCTGAAATCAGAGAACAACTTGGAAGCGGTCCTGTGTCATCACAAATGTGAACTGGGGGAATATGCTATGTGTGGTATTGTGTTCATCTGGGCACAGTGTAATGGATTTGCTTTATGTTTCTCTAGAGTTAAATTGTCCATATATAAATGTGAAAATATTTTTACACTGAAAACATGTCTGGAACATTCAATTTCACTTTGGAATATATTTGTATATTTCAAATAAGTGGCACAGAAGAACTGGCCATACTAGAATTTTCTGATTCATACTCTGCATGGGACTGGACACAATCTCTGGAATTTATGTTCCTGTTTTGTACACGTAACTAATATTTCTAGAAACTGGCCTTAAATCTTTCATAAATGGTGATGCAGCAAATGCATGCAAATTATTTTCATTTGCCATTTTGACCAATAGAAATAAAGAATAGATCTTTGTGGATAATTGGTTTAAAATTCTTACAGTATAGGTCTGTACTCACAGATGACTATGGCTTCAACAATTTGTACTCCAGGTTAAGATTCCAACAGACATTTTAGCAGTTTCAGTGGAGTAACATAGAACATGTTCACTGGCAGACTGAGTGAAGTCAAGACATAAGAAGAGGGAAGAAATATTCTTCACACTCTTGCTTTTATGAAGAAAGCAGAACAATCAAATTTGTGAAGTAGTCTATATGATGAGAGGACACTTACAGTTTTGGAATTTAATATACTCTTGCCTGGGATGGTAACAGCCAGATACTCTAACTGACCTACACATGAAATTCTTCTAGAATCCTGTGACATTTTCTCTGATGAAGTTTGCAGAAGCTACCATCAAGATGCCTGAAATGACAAAGCTGCCCTTGCCTAAAATTGTATGTTCTTGGTAATTAATTCTTGTATAGGTCAAAAGGAACTTGAAATTTGCCTTCATGGTAGTTTGGACAGAATTTGTGGAAAAACACAATAAATTCCAGTTTTACAATATTAATCTACAAATGTACATATATTTAAGAATCGTTGAATAATTATAATTGACCAAACTGACTCGGTTATGTTTGTAGAAATTCTAATAACCCACCTGTTTTTTATACAGATTTCTTTCATTCTCTATCCAAATATAGTCTTCAAATTTTAAATTTTCCATAAAGTATTTGATAAAGGAGATGATAAAACGCATATTATACATGTATTTTAATAGGCAGGTACCTTAGTTTTACTTGAAAGATAAGAAAATAGCATTTCTAAAACATATTGTAGGCACATTGACTTTAATTGTATAAATATTTTAAAATATGTAGGGACAGGAAGAGATTTCTCCAATCTATACAAGGGTAAACACTGGAATCACTGGAAGTTCATATGATTTGAAGTTTATATGATGTCATGTAATTAGTGAGAGACAGAATCATGGTTATAATTCCTTATACTATATACTATATGCAACAATAGTATTTCTGATGTAAACATAAAATTTGAATTCAGCTGTCCAACAACATACCTCTAGACTTAGTGTTCCAAACATTTCAATTCTTACTAATTTTCATCATTTATTTGTTTTTTGAAAATAGATTCTTTTCTCATATATTATAACTTGATTGTAGTTTTCCTCCCTCTATTTATCTGAGTTTTTACTTCTGTTCTCTCACTCACTTAAAAAGAACAGAGATAGAAACCAAAGATGACAAAATAAAATATAATGATACGAAACAAAAACTATCATATTGAAGTTTGTCATGACAACCCAACTGGAGGAAAGAGTTACAAGGGCAAGCAAGAGTCAGAAGCCCACTTGTTCTCACAATCATGAGTCCCATAAGATACTAAGATATATAGATATAGATATAGATATAGATATAGATATAGATAGATAGATAGATAGATAGATAGATAGATAGATATAGATATAGATAGATAGATAGATAGATAGATAGATAGATAGATAGATAGATAGATAGATATAGATATAGATATATAACTAAGTTATACACACACACACACACACACACACACATATATATATATATATATATATATATATATATATATATATATATATATATATTTATGGTGCTTTCTGCTTCAGTCTTTGTTATTGTGGTAACCTCCATCCCCTCTAGTTCGTTAAGTCTTTCCTCCTTCTCCTTTACAAATTCTCTAAGATTTGAGGAGAGGGAGGAGAGGGGTTTGATGGAGAACTCCCAGTTATATTCTCTCTCCAGTTAATATCTTGATGCCTTTGCATTTCTTTCTGACTTCTGCAAAAGGAAGCCTTTCTGAAAGTGACTCGGCAAGTTACTTATCTGAGTCTAATAGAAGATAATTAGGAATTATTTTACTGATACATTTTTCTTACTATTTGTCTTAATTTTGTGAATTTGTTTGCTTGGTCAAAGGACCAGGGTCCACTACTATCAGTCTAATGTCAAAGATAAATTGAAAGCTGTCATCAGAACTATAATGCGTAGATGTACCAACCTTCCAAACATAAGATTCTTCTCCTAACTCCCTGGAGGTTTTCTTAATGGAACGTTCCTTCTATACTCTGCCCACACTGCATAGTCACTTAGCAAGCTATAGAGAGTGAATGAGAGAATTCTCCTCTCTAACCCAGCCACGCATTCATTCTTGGGAAATAATCTACCCCCTGGGAATCTCTGACTGATTCTAAAGTGATTTTCTCATGCTGTTTTTCTGTAAACCTAATACAAAACATCGAGTTTATGATTTAGCATAAGAATACAAATAACACCTTAGGAACTACATCTCCTTCTGTGTGGTGTATAGAAATTAATCATAGTTAGTGTATCAAAAATCATAGATGTCCAGGGCAAACAAAATATAAAAGTGAGTCCAATGACATGTTCACAACAGTGCCTGAAGGGCCTATTGAGGATACTCTTGGGGATAAAATTCTCAGCCATCTTTGAACATACACAGTAAATTACCCTGGAAGTAAATGATAGCAAAGTGTTGTACAATAGAAAAATTATTGATTTAGTTTGGCTTTTATCCTGAACCAGATGGGGAAGATCAATTGTTAATATCGCCTTGATCATTTCTAACCATGCTCAGAGGCATATGAGCAGCAATACCATGCAAGAGCAGAAACATAAATAAAGAAAAGCAAATCCAAAAAGATTGCTATCTAAATTTGGTTTGGGTTTAGAATTTATCTTTGCCCTAATGGAATTATGATGCACTTTTATTTGCACAGCAAAGACATTGCATTAAAGAATGCTCTTACAGGAAATATAAAATAATATTTTAAAAACATTTTTCTAAGTAAACAAAATCCAAATCTCTGAAGGGTTCATCTGTTTGTGCCACAGTGGTTCCAATAAAAAGAACAATAGAACTTTCATTATGTGTTCCCCGAATGTTATGTGTTGTGGATGAAAACAAGAACTAATGGTTTTTGCAGCAGTCTGCTCATGTCTCCCCCCAAGTCTCTCTCTCTCTCTCTCTCTCTCTCTCTCTCTCTCTCTCTCTCCTTTGCTTGTCATTTTGAAAACCTTTGCCATTATACACTAAAGATATTTTGTTCCATCCATTCCAGAATTCATTCTTCAATTTTGAGTTGCAACAGATCACTAGGAAGTGAATATAAATACATAAAGCCATAAAATATTAATGCTAATAGTAATATTTATAATAGCCAGAAGCTGAAAAGAACCCAGATGTCCCTCAACAGAAGAATTGATATAGAAAATGTGGAACATTTAAACAATGGTGTACTAATCAGCTATTAAAAACTATGAATTTATGAAATTCTTAGACAAATGGATGGATCTGGAGGATATCATCCTGAGTGAGGTAATGCAATAACAGAAGAATACACATGATATTCACTCAGTGATAAGTGGATATTAGCCCAGAAGCCTGGAATACCCAAGACACAATTTGCAAAACACATGAAACTCAAGAAAAAGGAAGACCAAAGTGTAGATATGTCGGTCCTACTTAGTGGGGGAACAAAATACCCATGGAAGAAGTTACTTAGACAAAGTGTGAAACAGAGACTGAAGGAACAACCATCCAGACACTGCCCCTCCTGGGGAGGGGCATAAACAACTTCTCTCAACATTCTTTAGTTGCTTGCACTTCCTTGTGTTGGGTTCAGTCTTTTGGGCTCCTCACCAACCTAACCCAAACCCCTGTCAATATCATCATGTCTATTGTTGTTGTCCTTGTTCAGTTCAGTTGTAGGAAATCATGTTGGACAGACTTTATCAGTTTAGGTTCTGACATTCCTAAAAGACACAATCTCATTGCAAACCCCCAGTCTACTTTAACTTAAAATCTTCTTGCCTCCTCTTCTGTAAACAACTTTAGAGCCTTAGATCCCAGAGTTGTGTTATATACATACAGCTAGTGTGGGCAGGTAGTGGTAGTGCATACCTTTAATGATGCACTTGGGAAGCAGAAGCAAACAGACCTGTGAGTTCAAGACCATCATTTTTTACAGAACAGCCAGGACTGTTACATAGAAAAATCCTGTCTTTAAAAGCTGAAAAAAAAATATGTACAGCTAAGAATTGTCCCCCTATTTCTACATTGTGTATGGTTACAGTTTTCTGTAATGGGCTCCAACTGTGGCAGTGATCAGTTTCTTTCAAAAAGTGGTCATCCCTGCAAGCATATATACAAGTAACATC
Organism: Mus minutoides; assembly: GCA_902729485.2. Classification (NCBI taxonomy): domain Eukaryota; kingdom Metazoa; phylum Chordata; class Mammalia; order Rodentia; family Muridae; genus Mus; species Mus minutoides. Next base: position 58,706 of record LR752485.1, on the reverse strand, counting down.
ACATAATCTACAGATTGTGCAGGTGGTTTTATGTATTCAAAAATATATGTATATTTGAATTAAAAATGGTTAACTTTTTGATCTACATGGGTTTAAAGGGCAAGCACAGGTAGATAGGAGGATTCGGAGGAAGATGAAGGAAGAAATAACAATTCTATTGTAATTCTAAAAATTTTTGAAAATTAAAATCAAAAGATATTCAATTTCTATGATTTCAAAAGTATTATTATCAAGACTGAAAAAGAAATGGAGCTGCAGATGGATGACTGAGTTGAGTTAAAGGATTAATTTTCTGTAGAGTTGTTTAAAGATTTCATCATTACTCCAAAAATAACATGAACAAAAAGAAATATATCCTCTAAGACCTAACATCTTCCTGAAGTTTCTCATGATACTCATAAATACTCATAACCATTTTTTAGCTAAAACACATGATATAAATGAGAAAAATATCTACAGTAAAGGAACTATCAACAAGCATTCTGAACTTTGTAAGCTGGTCTCTCTCTTCCAATTAATTGAAACATGGAGAATTCATGTAGTCATTTTCAGTAGTCAGGTACTTGATAGAAGCTAAATTAATTCATATTAAATGAATTAGAGGTGTCTGAAAAGACACTGGTTTGATAGCATCAAAAATATGGGTTTTTATAGGATGATAAGTGACTTTTATCTGCCAGGCCTAATTGATTCCATTTATAATGATAGTAAAACAAATTTTCTTTCACCAAAGAAGTCATTTCTTACTTAATTGCTAATAAAATGTTAGCCTCATATATTTAAAGGTTATTAAACTATATTATTCCCTCTAATGATTATATCCTTAATAGAATAAGGAATACTGGAAATGTTCACATTGAGGCATAAATCTGTTAACCTTTAAGTGCTTAAAATTTTATCACTTATATTATTACTGAATCTTTAAAATTTTAAACAACGATAATTCATTATAATCTTAATATTACATCAAAATTATAATATAAGGCTCATGGTAGCAGATCTTTTCCATGGTAATGTCTAATCTTGTCATAAACACTTCAAAAGACTGCAGCATTATGAGGTATCTAGACCAAAATATAAACTATGTTAAATGGATTTAACAATTTTAGTTTTAGGGAGGTTTGGAAGAAGCAGAAAACTGATAAAGTATCACTTCCTTGGAAACCTCTCACCTGAAGCACACTAAGTGGTATATTGAAATTAATCATAGTTTGTATGTCAACAATTATAGATGTCCTAGGCAAACAAGATATAAAAGTGAGTGAAGTGACAAGTTCACCACAGTGCCTGAAGGGCCTATTGAGGATACACTTGGGGATGAAATTCAGTCAATTACCCTCGAAGTAAATGATACCAAAGTATAGTACAATTGTAAAATCACAAAATGGGAAGGAATGATGTATATGCAAAAGACTGTGGCAGAAAAAAATCTGCAGCATCACAACATTGTATTATGAGACAAAGAAACTCCAAATATGTCACTGTGCTTTTTTACCAAGTGTGCATTTTGTGTGTGTGTGTGTGTGTGTGTGTGTGTGTGTGTGCGCGCGCATGTGTGCTTTGGTCATCTACTGCTGGGAATGTGGGTAACCTGACGAGTCGTAGTTTTATTCCCCCAGGGCAATTCATGTGTAGAAAACTATTCATTTATTCATTTGCAAGTGGTTATCAATAGTCTGCCCTAATGTCTGGGGTCTCAGGGTTTGTATAACACTTCTCTGTACTCTTCTGACTTTTAGAATCTCTACTGAAAAGTCAGACGTTATACTAATAGATCTGCCTATACCCAGAAAACATTTGAACCACAATAAATAGAGAAAATAAGACATTCCATGATGAAATCAAACTTAAGCAATATATAACTACGAATTCAACTACAGAGAATTCTCAAAAGAGGAAATTCAAATGGCACTAGACATAAAACTTCAACATAAGAATGTTAATCACACCCAGGAAAACACAAGGAATATATAATCTCATACCAACAAATCAAAAGCAGAGAAATCTTACCACAGCACCAGAATAAGAGGAATTAAAAACACTCCTCATCAATAACTCACACCATCAAGTGATCTCAATTCCACAACTTAAAAAAAACCCACAGATTAACATAATGAATTCAAAAATAGTATCCATTCTTTTTTTCCCATTTTTATTAGATCTTTTCTTCATTTACATTTCAAATGTTATCCCAAAAGTCCCCTATACTCTCCCCCATCCCCCGCCATGCTCCCCTACCCACAGACTCCCATTCTTATGCTGCATCTAACTGTGGTTAAATGTGGCTAAAGTAAAATTAGCTGGGCCACTCAAGTCATCCTGTTTCAGCTCTGGTTACAATAAAATCAGGCTGAGCCTCATTTCATTTGAAAAAAATAAAACTAAATTAAAAAATGAAAGGAAGAAATACACCTTAATACCAAAGATAGATTTGACCTCAGCTTGAAAGGAGAGAGAAGATACCCCAAGCAAAATGGACCTAAGAAGCAAGCTGGTATAGCCTTTCTAATATCTGAAAAATATACTTGAAAGTAAAACTAATCAGAAGAAATAAGGAAGGACTCATCAAAGGAAAAATCTGTGAGAGGATCTTAACATCTATTCCCCACACACAAGAGAATACAAGTTCATCCAAGAAATGCTGCTCTATTTTATATCACATATTTCTCTTGCATGTTGATAGAGAGATTTCAATACCACATTCTCACCAATAGATCATCCAGACAATAGCTTAACAGACAAATGCTGGAACTACTTTAGATTTTGAACAGCTGTGGATAAAGTTTCTTTTCTTCCCCCTGAATTTAGTCGCATTTGGCATTTATTTTCTTAATCATGGCCATCTGACTGCATTGAACAGAATCTCGATGTGGTTTCCTTTAATTTACGTATTTTCGTTTATGTGTGGGTACATTGTGTCACAACATATCTATGAGGACAACTTGTCAAACTCATATTTTCTTTCATCTATATAGTTTACAGGGTGGGGTTCAGATCCTCAAAGTTGGAGGAAACGCCTTTACCCATTTGAGCTATGTCCCTACCCCTCAAAAAGGATTAGCTCATAGTCACCTGATGATGAAGGTCATTAAACATTGTTTAGACTACTTACTGCCCTCATGTGTTTCTTATTCTGAGAAATATTTGATCATTTCATTAGCCCATTTTCTTATTTGTACTTTTATGGTTTGGCTGTTTAACTTCTGCTGTCCTGTGTATATGCTAGTTATCAATATTTGTTTGAGGTGAAGCTGATCAAGATTTTCTACCATTCTATAAGCCATCTGGTTTGCTGTCCTGATAGTTTTCTTTGTAATCCAGAGTTTAACTTCATGTAGATCTTTTTTGGTTCTTGGATTTGGTTCCTGTGTTATTAGAATGCCATTTAGAAAGTCCTTATACCTGTAATTTCAAGTACGTTTCTTACATTTCCCTCTATCAATTTTAGCATTTAAGATTCTAAATAAGTGTCTGACCAGTTTTGCAGTGAATTTGTACCAAGAGAGACATAGAAATAAATACACCTGGCCATTAGTTGTATAGCTTGTCATTTTTTTTCCAATGTACTTGGTGTCAATGACCCAAGATACAGGAATGCTAGGGTGCTGAGGAAGGAGGAGGTTGCTGGGTGGGGGATCACCCTCATAGAAGGGTGGGGAAACAGTGGAGGGGATGGGGGGTTAACTATGAAGTGGGATAGCATTTGAAATGTAAATAAATATATAACGGAAAAAAATTTAAAGGAAAAAAAGAAAAACGATAAAAATAGATTTTATTTTTTATTATTTAAACAATTTTAATAAGATATTTTCTTCATTTACATTTCAAATGTTATCCTGAAAGTCCCTTATACCCTCCCCATGCCCTGCTCCCCAACCCACCCACTCCCTCTTCCTGACCCTGGTATTCCCCTGTATTGAGGCATATAATCTTTGCAAGACAAAGGGCCTCTCCTCCCAATGATGGCCACTTAGGCCATCTTCTGCTACATATGCAGCTAGAGAAAGGAGCGCAGGGAGTACTGGTAAGTTAATATTTCTGTTCTTCCTATAGGGTTAAAGACCCCTTCAGCTCCTTGAGTACTTTCTCTATAGGGGCTCTGTATTCCATCCAATAGATGACTGTGAGCATCCACTTCTGTGTTTGCCAGGCCCTGACATAGCCTCACAAGAGACAGCTATAGCAGGGTCCTGTCATCAAAATCTTGCTGGTATATGCAATAGTGTTTGCCTTTGGTGGTTGATTATGGTATGGATCCCCAGAAGGGGCAGTCTCTGCATGGTCCTTCCTTCCAACTCAGCTCCAAACTTTGACTCTGTAACTCCTTGCATGGGTATTTTGTTCCCCGTTCTAAGGAGAGACGAAGTATCCACACTTTGTTCTTCCGTCTTGAGTTTCATGTGTTTAGCAAATTGTATCTTTATCTTGGGTATTCTAATTTTCTGGGCTAATATCCACTTATCATTGAGTGCATATCATGTGAGTTTTTTTGTAATGGGGTTACCTCACTCAGCATGATATCCTCCAGATCCCTCCATTTGCCTAAGAATTTTATAAGTTCATTGTTTTTAATAGCTGAGTAGTACTCCATTGTGTAAATGTACCACATTTTTTGTATCCATTCCTCTATTGAGGGACATCTGGGTTCTTTCCAGATTCTGGCTATTATAAATAAGGCTGCTATGAACATAGTGGAGCATGTGTTCTTAATACCAATTGGACCATCTTCTGGATATATGCCCAGGAGAGGTATTGCTGGATCTTCCAGTAGTACTATGTCCAATTTTCTGAGGAACCACCAGGCTTATTTCCAGAGTGGTTGTACCAACTTGCAATCCTACCAGCAATGGAGGAATGTTCCTCTTTCTCCACAATCCCGCCAGCATTTGAATTTTTGATCTTAGCCATTCTGACTGGTGTGAGGTGGAATCTCAGGGTTGTTTTGATTTGCATTTCCCTGATGATTAAGGATGTTGAACAAAAAAATAGACTTTAAATGGCCAGCGGGTGGGGATTTGATAGAGATGGCAGTAGACCTAAGAAGAAATGGTTGAGGTTTGTAAAAACTCGCAGTAGAAAAACTAATACAACAAAGAACAGACTTGCTGTTGTGTGAGTCTCGGACGTGACAGCAGCGCAAGTAGCTCTATCTCAGACCCCAAAATATGGTATTTACTGTGAGATTAATTATCTGAAAACTTTCTTTTCTCTGGAACAAATTATCTCTGGTCACCCTCCTTATCAAAGCTATTTCCAACATAAAAACCTCTTGCAGAGAATATGAGTCGTATTTTTAACACAGTTTTCATGCAAAAACAGGCAAGTGCTTCCTTAATAGCCAAAAGCCCAAGCCTAATAACCAAGATATCTAAATACAAAGCCTCAAATAATACTTTCTAAGAGGAAATATCTGATGTCTACTATTCCATTTTCCTGGAGGACATTATGAACTTGGAAACTCTCATTTGTATGCCTCAATTATCATAGAGTACGTGTAAATGGCAGAATCAAGTCTGATAGAAATTAATGCTTGTCCCAATCACAAGGTAAGAGGAAATAAAGCCATAAAAGGATTTAAGATATGACTTTAAAGCCTCTTCATTGAACCAAACTATGTTGTTTCTACTAATGCGATTTAAATACACCAGACTTTATGAGTCCTCACTTTTCAGACTACCCAAACATCAGCTTAGAAATTTACCAAAAGAGCTGAAGGGGTCTCCAACCCTATAGGTTGAAGAACAATATAAACTAACCAGTACCCCAAGAGCTCGTATCTCTAGTTGCATATCTAGCAGAAGATGGCCTAGTGGGCCATCATTGGGAAGAAAGGCCCCTTGGTCATGCAAACTTTATATGCCCCAGTACAGGGGAATGCCAGGGCCAAGATGTGGGAGTGGGTGGGTAGGGAAGCAGGGCGGGGGATGGGGGAGGGTATAGGGAACTTTCGGGATAACATTTGAAATGTAAATGAAGAAAATATCTAATAAAAATTTTTAAAAAAGAAAAAAAAAGAAATTCATTAAATATATAACAGTTATTTTCTCCCTAAAACAAGTTCTCCATGTGTGGATCTTCAAGAAACTGATGAATCATTTCTCTGTAATATAATAATAATTACTATTATTATTAATATTAGATTGCAATAATCTAATAACTATTTAGTCCACTTATTATACTATTATTATTATAGATAATAAAATACATTTTCCATGGTACTTTCCATCCAGATGAAATAATAAGAGTCAGATTTATCCTCCAAGCTTGAATAGCTAACAGAAAAAAACCAAAAAAAACAAACCAAAACAAAACAAAACAAAAAACCCTAACTTTTAAGGCGTTACACTTCAGCTAGTAAAAGAACAGCTATTTCTGAAATGAGTTTCTGTGTTAATAAAATACCGCAAGCTCAGTGACTTGTAACACTCACTTATTCTATGTATTTCAAGAAATCATGTCTAAAATGAGCTTCAAGGGAATAAACTGACTCCAGTTATCAAAGAATGAAACTATGCCAAGATGTGTTTGTTTTTTTTTTTCTAGTTTAGGGAGAAGGCAAGTGGAGGGAAGGAATAAAAGCGAAAGCTGTAAGTTTTTCACCATTTGAGTAGTGGCACACTATCACTTGACACTGAGAGAAAGGGATCCTCTGAGTGAGCAATTGAAAGACATACCTTAATTATGTTTATTTTTTAAATATTCAGCCTATATTCTGAACAAAAGCAATAAACTTGACATAAGGCATAAACCTAACATAGGGCATAAACATGCAAAAGATATGCAAGCCCACTAAACAGAGTATGGAAAACAGTACAGATAAGGAAAAAAATCAAACAGATAAAATTAACAATATTATATATATGTATATATATCCACATACATACATATGTATATATGTTTATGCATATGTATGCGTAATATCAGTTTCTTCATGTGATCCCAGATCAAATACTCTAAATATTTTTGAAGAATTTTCAAGTTAAATCAAGTATTTTTGTGAAACACATCCAATAGATCTAAATGCGAAACTTCCGACAAAAAAGAAAATTTTGGATGGCTAACATCCCTGATACCAATAACCATAAAACTATTATTAAATGGTTATAATTTGGACTTACAATTATTTTTAAGGCAATGAACAGTTTAAAAATTGACCTGGGTGTATAAAGGTATGCTAGTTGGCTGGTTGGTTGGTTTGTTTGTTTGTTTGTTTGTTTGTTTTGAGTCTTGGTTTGCTTTGTTCCTGTCAATTTTACACAAACGAGCAGGGAAGGAAGGTCATCTGGGAAAAGTGAACTTCAGTTGGGAGGAGTCTTCCATCAGACTGGACTCTGGCAAGTCTTTGAGGCAATTTTTGATGAATGATTGAAGTAGGGGATCAAGCCCACTGTGGGAGATCCCCATCTTTGGACAAGTGGTATTGGGCTGTATGAAAAAGGAAATCAAGTCAAGAAAGAAAAGCAGGAAACAAAGCAGCATTCTTCCCTGGGCTCTGATAGAGTCCCAGCCTTAAGTTTCCTGCTTGAGTTTACATCCTCACATAACTCAATAATAAACTCTGATTTGGAAGTAAAAGCCAAGCAAACCTTTTCCTCTCCAAATTGCTTTTGTCCATGCTCATTTATAACAGCCACAGAACCCTAACTAGAAGAGTAGTTGGTTCCAGGAGCAGGAGTATTTTTTAATAAGTGTGGGAGATTTGGGAACTGTAGGGGGGGAAATGTGTTTGAATTCTGTAAGCAGGACTTAGCAGGATGTGCTCATAGGAGCCTAAAAGACAGTTCTGAGAGCAAAGTTGACTACCAAGGCCCAGCTCACTAGGTTTCAGAATGAATCAAGAACGTTATCAACAATAGATCAAGCGACCGCTCTGATAAAACTTTGGCAAAGAATATGGCTACTCTCTGCCCTTGTGATAAGAACTAGACTGAGGCTAAGTTTAAAATGATTGACTAATTTATTTGAAAGAATTGATTTCAAGGCAGCATAATATTCAGCCTGTGGCATGGTTATATTATTCATGACTGTTACATGGGTTTGCAATGAGAAAGAATAGTTGCGACAGAGAAAATACAAAGGGTGCAGATTAAAGAGAAAAGAACACCAGTAAACTTAAGATTAACCTTGGCTTCTATTGGAAGAGATAAAGAGGTTAGTGCCTTTAAGGGGTTTAATATGATACACTGGAATAAACAGAAGAATACTCTCAGTCTAGGATGCATGCAGCTAGGCTTGAAACTGAGATCCTATGGCTGTCTTCTATAAAGCAACTGAAGGAAAGGTTTTTACGAATGGCATTCTAGGGAACAATTGCAAGCTGGTAGAGTCATGCTGACTTTTCCATAGTAAATGGATTATGATATATTTCCCTTTGCTTTCAGAGAGCTGCTAAGGGCAGGCAATGGGAGTCTCTGCATGCCCTGAGAGGGCTTGAGGCTTTGAGAAGCTTTCTCATGTTGCAGTGAAAGTAACACTTGAATTATGGGAGAACCCCCCTCATGTTGAGAAGCCAGATCTGTGGTATATCTTCCAAGGAGAGCTACACAGGTATATCATCCAAGGAGAGCTATATAGGTATATCTTCCAAGGAGAGCAGAAGAGAAATATTTATGCTGTAGGGAGCAAACGTCAAAGAGGAGACCCAGCCAAGCCCTATAACACTAGACATAAAGCTGTACAGGATTTGGTGTTGGTCCTTTTATGCTTGGGCTTCATTTTGATCCAGTTTTTAAACCCCACTCATCCTTTTGAAATGGTAATGTGTATTCTGTGTCACTACACTTTGAAATTATATAATCTGCTTTACGGTCTTACAGAGGGTTGCAATTAAGAGAATGCCTAAATCTCAGAACAGAAGTTGGACCTTTAAGAGGTTTGAAGCTATAAATGACTGACTGTGAAGACTTTGGAAGCTAGGCTAACTGCATCTTTGCATTATGATATGGCCACCACCCTATGAGAGACATGGAGTGGAATTTGATAGTTTAAATGGGTATGTCCCCATAAGTCCATGTATTCGAATATTTTGTCGCCAGTTGGTAGCACTCCTTAGGGAGGTTTAGGGAGATGAATCCTTGCTGTGGGAAGTATGTCCCTGAAGGAGATTTTAAGATATTAAGGCCTGGTCCTCCTATTCTTGGAGGGGATGTGAGCTCTCAGCATCCTGCTCACCTGTTGTGTTTACCTCCTCCTGCCCTACAATAGCCACCATTATGAACTCCTACTTTCTGGAACAAAAACTCAAAGAAATTCTCTATTCTAGAAGCTACTTGGGTCACATCGTATGATTTATAACATCAACAGAATAGTGACTAATACAACAACTCAATGTAACAACTAATGTTTGGTTAACACTATATTAGAATAAAGAATTATATGCCAAACAGAAAAGAAGTTAAAGAATGTTGATTAACATGGTATAGCATTAATAAAATTTAACTTACACAATATCTAAAACTGTATAACATTGAAAGAGCAAATGAAAGTGAATTTATGAGCTAATGTTTTACAAAAATGTCCTAAGTAATTACATGCACATACAAACTTAATTAATTAATTAATTAATTTTTTTCAACTTTTATTACATATTTTCTTCATTTACATTTCAAGTGTTATCCAGAACGTTCCCTATATCCTCCCCTCTCCCGGCCATGCTCCCCTACCCACCCGCTCCCACCCCTTGGCCCCAGCGTTCCCCTGTATTGGGGCATATAAAGTCTGCATAACCAAGGGACCTCTCTTCCCACTGATGGCCAACTAGGCCATCCTCTTCTATATATGCAGCTAGAGACACGAGCCCAGGGGGTACTAGTTAGTTCATGGTTATTCTTCCACCTATAGGGTTGAAGACCCCTTCAGCTCCTTGGGTACTTTCTCTAGCTCCTTCTNCTGGGCTAATATCCACATATCAGTGAGTACATGTTATGTGAGTTCTTTTGTGAATGGGTTACTTCACTCAGGATGATGGCCTCCAGATCCATCCATTTGCCTAGGAATTTCATATATTTATTGTTTTTAATAGCTGAGTAGTACTCCATTGTGTAAATATACCAAATTTTTGTATCCATTCCTCTGTTGAGGGACATCTAGGTGGACACCAGAAAATCAAATATCCCCATTAAAAAGTGGGGCACAGAGTTAAACAAAGAATTCTCAACTGAGGAATACCGAATGGCTGAGAAGCACTTAAAAAAATGCTCAACATCCTTAATCATCAGGGAAATGCAGATCAAAACAACCCTGAGATTCCACCTCACACCAGTAAGAATGGCTAAGATCAAAAATTCAGGTGACAACAGTTGCTGGCGTGGATGTGGAGAAAGGGGAACACTCTTCCATTGTTGGTGGGAATGCAAGCTGGTTCAACCACTCTGGAAATCAGTCTGGCGGTTCCGCAGAAAATTGGACATAGTACTACCAGAAGATCCTGCAATACCTGTACTGGGCATATATCCAGAAGATATTCCATCTGGTAACAAGCACACATGTTCCACTATGTTCATAGCAGCCTTATTCATAATAGCCAGAAACTGGAAATTAATTAATTTTTAAAAACAGACTGCATAAAGGGACTATATACAAAATATCCTTCATTGTTGTAAAGAAAACAGAGATGCTTTAAGGTGAATGGTCAAGTATCAACAATCTCAGAACAGGAATTTCATCCAATTTTTATGAGAACTTCTGATACCCAGAGAAAATTATCTTCTTAAACAAAAATGCTAAGACAACTTCCAATTATATCTGTGATCATTTGAGCAAAATTTATATTTTAATTTAGACTAACTTACAGATACTGAACAGAGCACTTAATGTAAACTAGGATTGTTATAAGTAAATTTCTGAAAATGTTGATGATTTTAGTTAGAACCTTAAATTATAAAAGGTAAATATATGGGTTCTGCAGCATACAAAACTATTTAAAACAGAACACATTTACTATACATACATCTTCAAATACTTGGGTTTAATTTTCAATGCCAATTTCTTTTTTAGTATCAAAAAAGACATCTCAATTAATAAATAAATAAATTTATTTAATTAATTCCATATATTAAAGAACTGCAACAGCATTTAACAATAAAATTTAAACATCTTTAATCTTTTACTTCAGTCAGGTAGCCCAATTCACTACTGCACTATGGCTTAGTTTATCTGACTGGTGGCTGGGAAGAGCGTGGTATAACAGGATTGCTGGGACTAGAGAGAAAACTCAGTTGGTAAAAGTGCATGCTGTAGAAACAGGAAGATACCAGTCTAATACCTACCACATGTAAAAGTGCAGAACATCATGGTACATGCTTGTAATTCTAACCCTACAAAGATGGAGAAAGTAAGAGTCTGGGAATATGCTATCCAGTTTGGCATGCTTAATAGATATCTCCATGCAGATTAATAGATATGTCCATGCAGAGACACTTGGAAAACACACCTTGGAAGATGAAAATGATAGAGGAAGATACTGGAAGAGAATATGAAGGTGGAGACATCTAACACCTAACATGATATCTATATGGAGAGAGAGAGAGAGAGAGAGAGAGAGAGAGAGAGAGAGAGAGAGAGAGAGAGAGAAACAAGTAAATATTTTAAAATTTTAAGAGGGGCCCGGGGGGCTCTAGCTCTGTAAGTCTCTCCCTATTGTATGCTTCTGATGACAGGGACATTCTTGTGCGGGCCTGTTGCAAATAACTGTAACTTCTTGAAATTATGGTTGCAGGCCTGTGTCTTGAAATGAGGCATAAAATTTTCAAAGTTGTGTTTTTAAGTGAGAAAGGGGAGAAGTTTACCCTAATTATTTGTGTCTGTTTGTCTTTGTTCAAGAGACAAGAGGGAGGGGGTGGAGGAAAGGAAAAGGAAAGAGTAAATTTGGTACATTTTTAAAAGAAAGCCTCATGGTATGAGCAGATGGTATTTTGGATAGTCTCAAAGTCATAAACAGAAGCCCATGGAAACAGAAAAGGTAGATACTCAGAAAACCAAAGAGATGGGATTACAATAAAGAGTTTTGTGCTAACCAAAATAAAGATCGAGCTATTTTTGGTGGAAAGAAAAAAGCTATCTAAAGTCTGGGAGGCAGAGCCACAATAAAAATGATTGAATATAACATGACAGGGAGAGATGAGCAAGCTTTGTTCCAGCATGTTAGACCTCAGGCAGCCTGGTGCTGAAAGCAGCAAGGAAAAGGAGAGCCCAATGTAGAAATAGGTTTCTAGAAAAACCTGGGGCTCTGTCTTCACGAGATAGGTTGGGATAGAAACAATACATCAAAAGCAAGAGTAATGATCCAGGAACCAAGCAACACAGATTGAAAGCTTTTTTTGTTTTGTTTTGTTTTGTTTTTTTCTTGCAGTCAAGGACTAATCCTCAGTGCAAAGTTTTACTTTTAAGGATAATGTTGTAAATTATCTTCAGCGTTAGTTTTCTAAAATTTTACATATTTTCCTTGTGCCAGAGCATCCATTTAACGTGATATATTAATAATATGCTCTTTGTGGATTCTGAATAAGCTGTCAAAATACTCATAGCTATCACATTTTTCTAATTTCAGTTACTTTGAAAGATCAAATTTCTCCATCAAAGGATGACAGGAAAAAAATTAAAAGAATGTTAAACACAGAATTTATAAGTATTCTGTACATTTTAAGTATGTTCATAATAACTAGCTTATTACAAATTAATCTATAATTGTGATATCTTTGCGTGCAGGACTGGGTGGCTCAGAGTAAAACATGAAATCCATAGAAATGTGATTTCAGAACTCAACCTTAAATCACCAACTTTTAAGGTCTTAGTGGGGCCAAAACAAAGACAAATCAATTGCATAATTTACCAAAATAATCGACATTACATATTTAGAATTGAGAAATAAGTACAAGTACCAGAATACCAAAGCAGGACCAAATAGATTATTAGTACAGCCATAGGATAACAACAGAAAACCCAAGATACTCTGGGCACCTTCATAGTTCAACATAGGTACCAACTACTGGAATGAGGACAAAAGGTGGAGAAGGCTAAGTCAATCCTGCAAAAGAAGCAATGTGTTAATATCCTGATAAACAGGAATGGAAAAGGGACTGCATGATCCCAGAGCACACTAGAGAAATTCTGAAGCTGAGTCAGAGAACTGTAATGGGTGTTGCAGTTATTGAGCAATTTTCTTACTTAGATGAAGTTTTCTCAAAAAAAAAAAAAAGCAGCAAGGTAAGAAAGTCATATAGATGGGAATCAAGAAACTTCAGTGGCAGGAAAACAATAGTTATTAAAGGCTGTGTGTTAAACCTTAACTGGTAAATGTTTAATGTGTTATAAGTTGGATATATTGCCATTAGGAATATAAGTGTATCAAAACACACTTTCTGATGCTTGGCATAATGTTCACTCTCTTTCCAAGGCTATTAAATTATGGACAATTTGAGGTGGAATAGGACAGTGAGCTTCAATTTTTAAAAAGGGTGTATATCACTTTAGGATATGGATAAAAAGACTGACACTGAATCAGAAAACCTAGTAGGGCTGCATATCTGGAATTCTAAAGTGCTCCTATAAAATGCCTTGTCTGCTGTGTCTTGACCTGTACAACATCCAAATAGAGGCACTCGAGGAAGTTACAATGAGCAAGGCTGAACATTTGAAACACAAATATAGAAAATATACAAGAAATAAAAGCTAGAACACTCCCTACTTTGTGCAAGGTGACAAATATGGATCTATTTTTATTTTTCTGCATACAGACTGCCAGTTAGACCAGCACCATTTATTGAAGATGCTTTCTTTTTAACATTGCATAATTTTGACTTCTCTGTCAAAGATCAAGTGTTTGTAAGTATGTGGGTTTATTTCTGGCTCTTCAGTTCTATTCCATTGTTCAACCTGCCTGTCTTTGTACCAGTACCATGCAGTTTTTATGACTATTACTCTACAGAACAGCTTGAGGTCAGGGATGGTGATTTCCCCCAGAAATTCTTTATTATTAAGAACTATTTTCACTATCCTGGGTTTTTTTGGGGGGGTTGTTGTTGTTGTTGTTGTTGTTGTTGTTTTGTTTCTTTGTTTGTTTCACATGAAAGTGAAAATTGCTCTTTCCATGTCTATGAAAATTGTGTTGCAATTTTGATGGAGATTTTGTTGAATCTATGGATTGCTTTTGGAAGGATTTCCATGACCAGCCCAACTTGCGACCCATCTCAAGGGGAGGCTCCAAGCCATAACCTCTATTACTAATGCTATGGTGTCCTTAGATACAGGAGCCTACCATGGCTGGCCTCTGAGAAGCCCAAAAAGCAGCTGAGACATATGTGAATTCTTACACCCAACCACTGGACTGAAGTCAGAGAACCCTGTGGTTGAATTAGGGAAAGGCTGGAAGAAGCTGAGGAGGATGCCCCCATAAGAAGACCCAGACCCCTGAAATTTCTCAGAATATGAGCCCCTAATCAGACAGCATATGCAAGCTTAGTTGGGAAAGAAGACCCTAACCTGAGAGAGACTTGAAGTCCCAGGAATTGGGGAGCCATGGTGTGGGGGAACATCCTCTTGGAGACAGGAGGAGGTGGAATGAAATAAGGAACTGAGGGAGGGTGGCCCAGGAAAGGGGCAATAACTGGATTGTAAAACAATAAAAGTTATTAAAAATGTAGATATGAATTTCAGAACAAACTACTTAAAATCAACACCCTTGGGGTAGTGTTATAAAATAAAGGCCACTTATTTCTTTCTGCTTCATCTGAGCTCATCACCAGACAACAACAAAAACAAAATCAAAAACAAAAACAAAAAACAACACACACAAAAAAAATATCCAAGTTAGAAGAAAGCAATCTTTTCTGAGCTAGACCTTCTCTTCAGAATGTTTCTCCATTACTTGAAAGGATAAAACTACATAAGGAAATTTGAAGTGACCTCCAAAATCACACAGAATTCATATATTGCACAGAGAATCAAGCAGATTCTTTTCATTGTCATATTTAATGTCTATCTCCAAATTGACTACTTAGCTAGTCAACTAATTGCCTATGAAAACAAGCTTTGATCACATGATCCAATTAAAGTCAATCCTGGCCAGTGGTATTATCAACAATATATAAACTGAAACAAAACTTCTTGAACATTTATTATGCAACTGGAAATATGGTTAAGACACAAAAAGTCAAATAAAGGCAATTTATAAGCATCAACCTTATTAAAACTTAAATGTTAGCATTCACAAGAAAATACATAAATAACAAAGAAGTTTGTCATTTCAGATTGATCTACTAAAATTTGCGTGTTAAAATATTTTAATTACTTTGAGAGTTGACTACTTGATTACATGAAGTAAGGATGTTGTTGGGAAAAGAAAACTACCAACACTTCCTGAAGGTGAACCTACTTTACCGTTTGCCTTGGCAACCCCACAAGGAAAAAAAAAAGATGATTTTCAACAATAAGAGAAAAAAGCCTCTGAGAAAACAATGAAAACTCTCTTGGCCTTGCATATATTAGTCAGTCTGCCCAGCACGGCATTGTACATTCTCTTAAGATGATTGCTAGATTGTTGACATGAACTTTATTGTCTTCAAATAGACCAACTAGCTAGATCTTCCACCATCCCACACAGCAGCCCCAGTGTCTCAGCATCTAAGAGGTGCAAGCATTCAAGTGTCAAATGCCTATGAGAACAGGTGCTGTCAGTTGTTTCTGAAATGGACAACTTGGCCTTGATTTCTTCTCTCCAGAAAAAGTCCCAGGATCCCCTCAAATCTACCTCCAGTGTAAGTAGTGAGGACAGCACCAAGCACCACAGGAAATTAATAAGAGCACAGGTGAAATCAACCCATTTCCACATTTAAGTAACATACAACATGAGTTGCTCCTATTGTACCCAAAATAACATACAAAGGAATAGGGGGATAGAAACAGTAATTTTACAATAATGTTTTCAGGAAATACTAATTTACTATAAAAAAATGTTTAAACCAGTTTTGACTTTAAAATAGCATATATTGGATATTTGGAAGATAATTTGCTTGGTTTTAATAAGTGTTTAAAATCTAAGTTTATCTCATCTGAAATATTAACAAAGAATTGTTTTTTAAAATCTATTAACCTCACCAGTATATTAATATTTTACCAGAACCAGAAACTCAAAGTGCTTAGTCTTTCACAGAACTGATTTTTAAACAGCTTCTTTATCATTGAGTAATTCTATTTTTTAGCTAGTGAAGAAAATAATGCAAATCTATTTGATTAATAAATTTAATTCACTCTCAATTGTATAAAACAAATATATAATATCTTGTTCAAAACAATACTATATACTCAAGTATATTTTAGAAACATCTAGAAAGATGGATAATAATTGACTCTTTCATAATTATTTCTGAACCTGCTACAGAAGCTAGTCATTAAATATCCAAAATGTATTTAGCATAATTGATATATGTGCATATGTAATACTTCTGATTGGAATCGATTCTATAAATAATGCATGCCATTTACAGCACACATCATTTTGGTTTGTTTTCAATACTTATTTTAAAATACATATAGTTTTATTTCTGTATCTGATTTCTGAAAACCATGGATAAAATATTCACAATTTTTTTGGTATTTAATGACTATGTGATTTCTATTTCAATAGTAGTACTCAAAGCACTCAAACTAAAAGTATCATCAAAAAAATAAAATAAAAAACTACTTCAAGTAGAAAGTTTAGTAAAAGTCAGCTCTACCTTTTTAATAAACAGATGAGTCTGTCTTACAGAAACATAACAGCCTGACCATTCTATAGCCTCAAACAGCTTAGATTCCCATTTTGTATTTTTCCTTTCCTTTAGAGATATTATTTATTTCTATCATTTTAGTTATCATTTTTTACCATTACTTTAAGTCACTCAAATGCTATTGGCCATTCTCCTTAGGGATACTTAAATATCACTCAATAACTAAAGGGTAATGCAAAAGCTTGAATTAGAATCTTTCAGAGTCATTACCCTTATAATTAATGTTTGATGCTCTATGATGTATTTCTCATTCCTTCAAATTGCCCAGGATTTTCAACAAAAGCAAGTTCTTCATCAGTAAATGTCTGAGTGTTCACCTCTGCTATGCCCTATCTTTTGTTTTATAATACAATAATTATTTGGTAAATAATCTGTAGGGTTGAAAATGTGAGGAATCTTTTTTTAATTAGATATTTTCTTTATATTTCAAAATGTTATCCCCCTTCCTAGTTTCCTCTCTGAAAATACCCTATCCTCTCCTCTCTCCCCCTGCTCTCCAACCCTCCCACTCTTGCTTCCTTGCCCTGCTATCCCCCTATACTGGAGTATAGAACCTTCACAAGACCGAGGGCCTTTCCTCCTATTGATGACTGACTAGTCCATTCTCTGCTACATATGCAGCTAGAGACATGAGTCCCACCATGTGTTTTCTTTTGGTGGTTTAGTTACAGGAAACTCTGGGGGTACTGGTTAGTTCAATTTGTTCTGCCTCCTATGGTGCTGTAAACCCCTTCAGCTCTTTGGGTACTTTCTCTAGCTCCTTGATTGGGAACCCTGTTCTCTGTCCAATGGATGGCTGTAAGCATCCACTTTTATATTTTCCAGGCACTGGCAGAGCCTCTAAGGAGGCAGCTATATCAGGCTCCTGTAAGCAAAATCTTGTTGGCATCTGCAATAGTGTCTGGGTTTGGTGGTTATTTATGGGATGGATCCCCAGGTTGGGCAGTTTCTGGATTCCTTCAGTCTCTGCTTCAATCTTTGTAACTCCTTCCATAGGTATTTTGTCCCCCCCTTCTAAGAAGGATTGAAATGTCCATACTTTGGTCTTCCTTCTTCTTGAGTTTCATGTGTTTTGCAAATTGTATCTTGGGTATTCTGAGGTTCTGGGCTAATATCCACTTATCAGTGAGTGTATATCATGTGTGTACTTTTGTGATTTTGTTACCTCACTCAATATTATATCCTCCAGATACATCCATTTACCCAAGAATTTCATGAATTGTTTTTAATAGCTGAGTAGTACTCCATTGTGTAAATGTACCACATTTTCTGTATCCATTCCTCTGTTGAGGGACATCTGGGTTCTTTCCAGCTTCTGGCTATTATAAATAAGGCTGCTATGAACATAGCATGAGTCCTTATTATAAGTTGGAGCATCTTCTGGGTATATGCCCAGGAGTGGTATTGCTGGATCTTCCGGTAGGACTATGTCCAATTTTCTGAGGAACTGCCAGACTGATTTCCAGAGTGGTTGTAGCAGCTGGCAATCCCACCAGCAATGGAGGAGGTACTTAACCATAGGCATAAGGTAATGATGCCTAGATACTTGTGAATGTATGTGTATGTGAATGTGCATGTGTGAATGTGTGTGTGTGTGTGTGTGTGTGTGTGTGTGTGTGTGTGTCCCTGAATAGGACAGGAAGTGAGAAGATGGGGCTGGCAATCAGATGGTGTGGGGCAAGAGATGGAAGAAAGTGAAAATGGAAATCAGAGACATGTGTGGAAGGGTCATCTGTGGTAACTAGCCTGAGACTTGAGACAGAAGAGGTACAGCAAGTCTATGGGGATGATCTTGAGATTCTTACCAGAGGGGGCTACAGAGACTGAAGTGGTTTCCTCCTGTAGCCAGGCAGGTCTTCCAGAGCATGGAGGGGGATATCAATCTACCCACAAAACCTTCACATCCAAAAATTGATCTTGCCGACTGGATGTGCAAGGACAAAAATGGAGCTGAGACTGAGAAAACAGCCAATCAATGGCTGCCCCAACTTGAAACCCATCCCATGTGAGAAAGCCAACCCCTGACAAAATTTAAGATACTCTGCTATGCTTGCAGACAGGAGCCTAGCTTAACTGTCTCCTGAGAGGCTTCATCCAGCAGTGAATGGAGGCAGAGGCAGAGACCCACAACCAAATACCAGGGGGGAAGACCAGGAAGTCTTGTGAAAGAATGGGGGATAGAAGTGAGCTAGTCAGCTCAGTCCAGGCCACCAAAAGAAGACCCACATAGTCAACTAAATTGGAACTACGGGGGTTCAAAGATTCTAGTCCAACAACCAGGAAGCATGCAGGAACTGGACCTAGACCCCTACACATTTGTGGCAAATGTGCAGCTTGTTCTTCATATGTGTTTCATAAGGAGTGGAGCAGGCCTGTCTAGAGCTCTGTCCCTGCCATTGGATCCCCTTTACCTCACCTGGACTGCCTGTTTGGACCTCAGAGAGAGAGGATGTACCTAATCATGCTGGGAATAAATGCCCCAGGGAGGGGTGATACCCAAGCGGGGACAGGGATTTGTAAAGATGAGACTAGGAAGAAAGGAGGGAAAGGGACTGTGATCTGGATGTAAAGTGAATAATAATAAATAAAAAAGTGGAATTTTTAAATCGCTGAATTCTAAAGTCTGATGAAAGGATTGACATTAAAGAGGGGGGATTATTTTAAATGTAAGGAAAGAGCAAACCACCACACAGGTGCTGCAGCTGATAAAAAAGAAAAACCCAGTCATCTTAGGGAAATCATGCTGCAAGGTTAAGGATGGAGTTAGGGAATGTAAGCTCTTACTGAGTAGTTGGCAGCAAACCTGTGGAGGGTCTTCCTTTTGAAATGATTCCATGCAGCTGAAAACTCTAGACTGATGTCTGTTTCAAAACAAACATGTAGTAGCTGTTAATTGTAATTGTTCATACATATAACTCTTCATTGCTATCCTATGATTACAGATTTTTTTTTTTATTACTGACCATTCTAAGGCACTGAGTATAAGTAGATACACATAAACTGGTCACTCACAACTTGCAAATGTGGAATAAATACAATATGTGACTAAATAGGGATATCCCATAATACCAAAATTAATTTATGAAGATGAAATATGACCTTCTTAATTAGGAAAATCTATGTAAAACCTATTTTTTCTTACACAGACTAGACTTAACCACCATTAAGGTTTAGAAGTTTATTTGCAAGTTGTGTCTGAAGGAAAAAAAAATCCGTTACCTCATAAGTGAAGCTGAGTTCAAAGAGAGGGATTTAATTGTATACTGCAACCACCAGGTGTTTAATTCAGTCACACATCATTATAAGACATTTCCCCATCACGGGAATCCAGCTTTACTGCGTATTCAATCATGTTTCCCAATAGGTAGTTTTGTTCAGTGTCTCTTTCTCATTGCTCTTATATCAGAAGTAGGTAACATGATAGGGCAAAAACTCATTTTTGCTTAAGCGTTAATGTGTTTTGTGTATTCTCTATCTACCATTTATGTGATGGATGCTTCTCACTCAATGTTACGCACATGTGCACTTTTTTGAGAAACTAGATTTGGAAGTATATAAAAAAATGAAAATATATAGGCTGTTAGACTTGAACAGAGACTAGAAATCTGACTCAAGTTTACGGGAACCAATAAAGCATTCACATTCCACTAAAAAAAAAAAATGGAGAAAATGTATCTCTTGATGGACATGAAATACACAGAAACCTGAACCTCCTCTTACAATATATGCTAAGTATTAAAATCAAGCACATATGTACATTGCTATAAGCCAGTAATTACTTCCATATATATATATATATATATATATATATATATATATATATATATATATGATATTAAATATATATAAAACACAAAGTCTACCTATGTTCAGAGGAAAATACAAAATTCTTCACAGACAAAACAATAACATTTCAAGCATAACATTTCAAGTATACTATTTATCCCATTTGCATTGGATAATCTACTTGGACATATTAAAAATAAAATAACAGTCCTTTTCTCAAATGCCCAATATGGTGATGCTTTTTTCACATAATAAACTAAGCTAGGAGATAGTCATTGCCTTAATCTATATAATTTTACAAGCTGTGTACTACCCTTGTCCTCCTGGTACAACTGTATAATCTTGAGATTAAGGTTACACTGCTGGGAAAGAATGACAATTGGACAAAAGATTGATGTTTGGATTGCAGGTCTTTACTTTCTAACCTGGACCATTCTTTGCCATAACAAAGCAAGTATTTTCAGTCCTCCATAAGTTACTACTTCCATAGCTTCTGTTTCTCTCCCCTGGAACCATAACTTTATGCTCTAGAAAGATCCAGATGTCTTCTTTTTTCATGGATTTATATTAATCTTCCAATATTTTCTCAATCATTGCTAAGTTCAGATCTTGTAAGAACCAACTTAAAATTCCAGCCTCACCTCATGGACTTTTGCCCTAAATTTTAATGATCCAGCATTAAAGTGCATGTTTTCACAATTGCCAGGTTGATTGCACCTTACATGATTAAAATGACATGGAGAGTATTGTAAAAACTCTAGACCTCTGGATTTATTATTCCACCAGGTATAAACTAGTGCTTATTTAATATGCATGCAGCTGATAATATGCTGGTACATGGTTACTGCAATCCAGAGATTTACAGAAGTAACATACAAAATACTGTAATATAATGAATGTGTTATCACCTACAGTGAATGTGTACTACAAGATTAAATATCAGTTTCTTTGTCTCACTTCCTAATACAGAACAATTATGTCCCAACTTTTTTGCAAGATGCATGCTTTCCCTTTCCAGTCCATACATTGAATTTATTTGTGAAGAAGATGATGAAGAAAAAAACCCAACAAGAACAACAACAAAAACCAGAACACTTTACCCCTTGATAAATCCTTAAGCAGCTGTGAACACCTCAGAAAGAGAAATAAGAGGAAATAGTCCCTTGTATTCCACCTTTCTGAAACTTCATTACGAGAAATGTGTTTTGTTTTTGTTTTTGTTTTTTGTTTGTTTTTTGTTAGACTAGAGTACATGTATATAAATCCACTTTGCTCAATTTTAGGCTGCCCTATTTTATCTGGTAAAAGACACATAGAGCTATTAGAAACTTAAACACCCCCTCAGACCATGCAAAGGCCACAAATATTCTTGCCCTTGAGTTAGATGACATTTTGCCCTAAGCATCAATAAACCACATTGCTCTATTGAAGATGAAAAGAGATAAATAAAAATAACAGCAAGAAGCTTAGAAAACCATAAACAACCATCAAATCCAGACACTATTGTATATGCCAGCAAGATTTTGCTGACAGGACCCTGATATAGCTCTCTCTTGTGAGGCTATGCCAGTGCCTGGCAAATACAGAAGTAGATGCTCACAGTCATCTATTGGATGGAACACAGGTCCCCCTGAGCTAGAGAAAGTACCCAAGGAGCTAAAGGGGCCTATAGCAACCCTATAGGAGGAACAACAATATGAACTAACCAGTACACCCCAGAGTTTATGCCTCTAATTGCGTATGTAGCAGAGGATGCTCTAGTAGGCCATCATTGGGAGAAGAGGCCCTTGGTCTTTTGAAGATTATATGCCCCAATAAAATGGAATGCCAGGGTCTGGAATCAGGAGTGGGTGGGTTGGGGAGCAGGGTTTGGGGGGTATAGGGGTGCTTTGGGGATAGCATTTGTAATGTAAATGAAAAAAACTATCTGATAAAAAGAAGGGAAAAAAAAGAAGAAAAGGGGCAGTGTTTTTTTCAAATTTCCCTTTGGATGCTATGGTGGATTTCTGTTACTATGATAAGATACCTGAGAAAACAACTTAGGAAGAGGAAAGGTGTTGTTGTTGTTGTTGTTGTTGTTCTTCTTCTTCTTCTTCTTCTTCTTCTTCTTCTTCTTCGTTTGTTTGTTTTGGCTCATGGTTTTAGAGATTGGTGTGGTCCAGTTGTTTGGGGGCCTGGACAAAGCAACACATCATGATAAAAATATGCAGCTAACACTAAAATGTAAAATCTTCATCCTAATGCACCTCGAAGACAACATGCTCCATGGTTTCCACAAAGCTGCAACTTTGCTTTCTATCATTTCCTAATAACAATCACAGACTGGCAAGCAAACTCTCAGCATGATGGTCTTGGAAGATACTTTAGTTCCAAAATGTAACATAAAACTTCTCTTAGATGATAGAAGGTGAAACTAAGAAAAATTTAATCCTGAGTGTGTTAGTATATCCCATCTCCAGACACCATCACAATTGAGGTTAAGTATTTATTGTATAAATCTAGAGTTTAAATGAATATTTAGTAAACAACCATTTTAAAATGTAGAGGCTTTTTTCACAGCATCAGCTTCCCTGGGTGTCCCTTGATGACCCCTTTCTCTCCTGTGAATTTCTGTCCCACAGGTACCTATTCTTAGGGATGACCCCCTTCTGAAGGAAGTTTAAGTGCAATATGACTAGGATTTGATACAGGGACAAGATATGTTCAACTTAAACATGAAGTATTTCTTTCTTGTATAAGAGAATAAAAACTGGTGTAAATAACTTCTGTGCTATCCAGTGCCTCTTAGCAAGACTAACTCTGTTGTAACACTAACATCTGGTAGTTTTCCCAGAAGACTGTGTGGGATACCAAACAGTTTTGTTTCTAGATATGAAACTTAGTCACCACACCATGTTCTTGGCAATTATCACAGTTCTGTTATACAAAAATGTGGCTAACATGGACAAATAGTTCTTAGATGTGGGCAGACATTCAAATCACCTAGTGGGACATAAGTCCTGGGTCTATATGAACCTCCCCAAGAGTTAAGGCCTGACTGTCTGACTTTTGAACAAATTCCCAGATAATCTTCATGCTTCCAATCCAGAAATCACTGCCTGAAAAACAAGGACATAATTCAAAACTTATTCTTGTATGGAAGGATGCCCCCCTCTGTCTTGCTTTATACTATTATTCATAAATATGTATTAATATAAAAATAAAAAAAATAAATGTAACATATAAACACATTATATCTTATTTCAATATATTGTACAAATAAATATAAATAAATATAATACTATCCATAAATAAATATAAAATAGTATTTACATGTTGTACTTTATACTTAATAACAATGATCTGTCATTTGCTTGTTTCCTACTCTCTTAGATGGTATTTGGAATATATTTGATTAATTGACATACACAGTATGAGATTTAAAGAAAATCAACTATAAATTTTAGCTATCTATTGGATAATAGCATATTTCATTTTTAACAGGAAGAAGCAACAATCACAGTGTTAATGAACACACTGCTATGTTCTAAATAACATAAGCCGGACTTGATCATTTCCAGACTGACAGGCAGTTAGCTGCTGTAGCGTTTAAAATTGACATGTCAATAAAATAGGTTATTAGGCATTTACATTTGTGTGTAAATAAATTGCATCATAAAATATGTGAGATATCTTTCCTTATATCGGCATACAGTGTTTTGTTTTAAATTTCAGTTTTGCTGTATTGAACTGGTAGTGATTGTTTTTTATTTTCCGAGACTGAAGGGAACTCTTGAACTTAAAGGAAAGGCTATCAGAACTTTCGCTCTAGCAGGAGTGGCAACAGGGTTCTGTTATCAAGAGTGTTAATTATTTATTCACACCTGGTTCACCACTGATTAACAAAACCTATTAAGGCCTTCCCTTGAAGACCTAGCTGTTGACATGCATTTGCAGCTGTTGTTGATTTTTTTTTCAAATTAGCACATTATGTGTTTGGAAAACAGACAAAAAACAGCTGCAATGTCTGAATGCATTTATTATGTACGCTTCTCCAAATGCTATTTAGGTTGCGGAGTAAATGATGAAGTCAGAGGGAAATGTACTGTTAACTCTGAGCTACCAGTGCTTCTGAGTCTGGCAGAAATGGAAAGATAAGTGAATCACATTAAAACTTCAGCTTGCACTTTGAAAACAGATTTTGAACATTTCAGAGGCCTACTATTCAACAATACACACAAAGCTGTGTTACTACAGAGCAGACACTTTTTAGCTTAAGGAAATCCTGGAAAATATGACTTAAAATAATTAAAAATGCAGGTAGCTTATCAAAATAACATTTCTTTTTTTTTTTTCATCTATCACAATTATCAAAGCATTATTGGCTTCATCGCCCCTCCTAAAGTCTTCTACCTTCAGGTTATAACAATATACGTTATTGTAAAATACTAAATTAATGATGAAAATTATTTTTCTTTTGGGTTTATTATTGCCACTTTAAGTATTTATTATTTATTCAAGTATTTATTATTGCCTCTTTATTGCAGGGGTGAAATAGCTGGAATAATGGTGAAATTTCCCATGATTTAGAAATCCTCTCCAAAGGCCTCGATTGATCTGGATTCTGGAAGACATTAGCAAAATCCAGGGATTCCCCATTGCTTTCAGATACTGTGCAGACCAATATGCTGTGAAACATAAACAGATCAATGAGAGAAGTGGTCTAAGATCTGGCTTAAACTTCCACTCACACAAGCTTCTCCTTTATCCTATACTCCAAGTCACAGAAAACAGGTTACACTTGCTGATCCTCTCTCTCCTGTAGGTTCTATTTCCTGATGATGGTGCTGGTGAGAAGGAGACAGAAGGTCTAGAAGGTGGAAATTCTTCTGTTATCTTTGCAAGCCCTGACAATACAACGTTCTTTCAGTCATTTGTTCCATGGAGTAATAAAAGACTTTTTTTCAAAATTCAAATGAAACATTCACATTCATCTTTATCAGAGACAGGTGTTGCCTAATTAGCACTATCTGTTTACTTCATGGTTCTTGTCACAGACATGCTCACTAGATCAGACATTCACATCTGTCTATGTTATTAATTACACAGGAAAAAAAAAGACAAGATCATTTTAAAATACCAATCACATTGCAGGCCACTGCTCTTTGTCCATGCTGTTTCTCAAACCTGAAACAAACTATGTATGGTTCTTTGCCTACATGACATTTGGCTATGTCTGCCAAGCTAGTGAATGCAGTCAGATTAAACAGATGCTGTTTGTATTAAGCGCAAAAGGAATTTGTTAGTAGCCAATGCACTTACTAGGAAACTAGCCTTAAAAAAAAATGAAAAGAAATCAAGTCAATTCTGAAGGGTTGAACACTCACCACAATGGAGAAATTTACTCCCTGATGACTAATCTACACACACACACACACACACACACACACACACACACACAATTTTACAGAGAAATATTTGATAGACAGTGTTATCCATCCGTAAACTTCATGCTGGTTGGCACAGGGATAATCCGATGATTATTTTTGGAATGTAGAATGTTCCTTTGTGCCAGAAAATAAGCCATAGAAAATTCCCTACAAGTCCAGAAGGCTTGGATTGTGTAGGTATACAGATGACTCAGGTTCATGGTCAAGCCAAGTGTCGATTCATTTATATCTGTTTCTCAGCAGCTTCCACAATGTTGGCTTTTTTTCTTTCATCTGAATAATTATAACCTGCTTATACATAGTCTGTTTTGTTTATTTTAGCACCTATAAATGCAATGTCTAATTTATAACTTATAACTTCTTTAGATTTTATAGGCTTTTTTTTCCAATAGAGACTGAGCACATTTTTAGATTTTTATAATATAAAACACACTTGGAGCAGAAAGAGCAGGGTATTGAAGGTTAGATTATAATTGGGATTAAATAGGCTAACCAAGCATGATGTATGTCTAAGAGACAATATGGAAATATGAATGTTTTAAAATATCCTGTGTTACAATGCAGCAATACTGCAAATGTCCTCAGAAGAGATGAGTTTCTACAGTATATTTTTTTCCAAACCTCTGAAAGAAAAATCTATATTTGGAATTTTATATCAGCAAAATGGTGCTCAAATGAACATAAAATTGAATGATTTTAATTAAACACAAAATTGCCATATATGATATCTTATCAAAGAAAACATTATCTTGGGGTAGAGAGAACAATACCCATTAAAATAGTACATATTTGGAAACAACCAAGTGAACAGTGAGCATCTATAATGGTAAGCAAAGGAATATAAAGTTGAATATAGAGTTTCTACAGTATTTTTTATGTTTGTAAATGATTTTTACTATGAAACACTAACTATATGAAGAATTAGCTTATATTTTTCCCACAGTCTAATCAATTCACAGAGATGATATTTTATATCCAGCTTCTACTGCTATGACAAACACTTCAAAGTGAGTACTATACTAAGCAATAATTTGAGCTCTCTCAGTTCTGGGGGCTAGGACATCCTTGGGAATGGTGGTCATCATTTGTTGAGGGGCTTCTTCCTGTTTCAAGAGCAGATAAAAAGCACCACATCACAAAAGAAGAGAAATAAGGAGCCAGAGAGAACCAGAAGGCATAGCTTGATGCCCTAACAACTCATTGAGAAGATAATGAACTCACACTCAGAAAGAACACTGATTCATCAAGATGGTGGAGCCTTCTGGACCTAGAATTTTTCAAGGAACCCAGTTCAAATTACCACCTATGGGGAATTTCATTTTAGCATGAATTTTGAAATAGATGCTCAACTCATGTTAAAGAGTGTTTTCTATGGTTTCCAGTAACCCATCTCTACTTTGTGATTTTTATGCTCAGGTGGAATCCCATGGACTTACCTTGTGTCTTGTTGATAAAATGTGAGGAAACTGATGAAATGTCAATTATGAAATAATGTGATGAAGGGGATTGCAACCCCATAGGAAGAACAGCAGTATCAAATAATAGGGTTGTTCAGAACTCCAAGGGATTAAACCACCAACCAAAGAGCATACATAGACGGTTCTGTGGCCCATGCTAAGTACATAGAAGAGGACTGCCTTGTCTGGCATCAGTTGGAAGGGATGTGCTTGGTCCTGATGAGGCTTGATGCCCCAGCGAAGGGGGATGCAAGAAAGATAAGGTGGGAGTAGGTGGGTTATAGGGAGCATCCTCTTAGACTTGAAGGGTACAGGGGATGGGGTGGGTGGATCAATTGGAGGAACTGGGAAGGGAGACATTTGTAAATAAATAAAATAATGAAATCAATTAGGTTGTGGAAGACAATAACACCCCATTACCCCAATTATCTTCCTCTCTCACTCTCTCTTCTTCCCTGCCTTCTTCTCCCTCTCTCTTTCTTATATCTCTATATCCTCCTGCTTAGTCTTGATCTGAAACATTCTTGATCTGAAAAAAACCAAGTTGCAATGTGTGATCTTCCCTATTCTGTGTTAATAACAAAAGAAATATTTTCTTTTGTATTTCAAGTATATATTTCAGCAACAAAATGCCCTGGAGTAAAAGAGCTGGCATCTCAGCTGGTTTGTAACCCATCTATCTCCAAGGTCCCCATATTGATAAAGAGTCAGGAGGACTTAGAGAAAAAAATCAGAGGATTACCCTTCAATTTCAGATATTGTGTGAAACAATTACTTCCTTATGAAATATGAACAGTACAGTAAGAGAAGTTGTCTGAGATTGAGGTTCAATTAAATAACCTTTAAAAATTGGAAAGCTCAGGAAACCACTCCAAGAGACAGATGTCTTATCATTCAATATATGAATGAGATAAATTCTTCCATAACTTAATCCTTGAGATAAAGAATGTCCAACCAAGACTTTGAGTGTGTGTGACTGAAGAAAGCAAAACAAACAAACAATAACAACAAATCTAACTCGAAATGAGTGAATCTGTAAGGACAGGAGAATCCATAAGGTGTGTGAGGTGAAGTTGCATATTAAACTAGAATATAAAAGACATATTTTAAAATTATTGCTCAAAATATTAATGATGTAGCTAGATTGCATCTATGCACTTATCTTGGTTTCTTCATCTCTCATAAAATCTCATGTCTGCCATTTACTCTTTGAACACAAATTCTGATGCTGATGGAGCAAGCTCTTTTACCCACTGAATCATTCACCTAGGCCTATGTATTGCATTACAAACTTTTCCTGGGTATACACAGACACCTATTCACCACAGATAGTGAACCAACAACAGAGCAAAATACGCAAACCACCAGAGTCCAACTTGGTCAATCAATGAGTTTTATTAGGGTTTCCTATATGGGTGAGGGTTTTCTTACAGAACCTAAAATAACTCAGAAAGCTGTAACACCAAAGTCCAACCTAAAAATGAGTGACAGCACATAGAAGCTGAAAACATAGAGAACTATGCAGCCTGCAAACAGCTTACCTGTTTGGAGAGTCTCTATCCTGTTGGCTCAGTTTACACATCTGGGCATCCAATTTGGTCTTGATTTCTTCAAGGCAGTTCTCTTCCAGGTTTCTGAACTCATATGAACGTCTTCATACATTTCTACATTTATTCAAGCCTGGTGCACTATTTTCTCAAGAGTCTAAAAGGAAAAATTACAACAATTTTTTTTTATATTTCATTTCAATCTATTTTTCTGCACACTAATTAAAGATTAGAACAACTGCATTTTGTTTCTTTTGTTACTTTTAATTTACGTTTTTTAAAATGCTAACAAAATCATTTGGCTTCAAAAGAGCACATTTCCATTCTATTTTAAAATAAACAACCATGTCACTGAAGTTGATTGTATACTTGTGTACATAAAGGCTGTCATTTTGACTTCAAGTTTTCATTTCAATGTTAAAACTTTAGTGAGAAAAAGTAATAGTCTTCCAGCTTAAAATCAAGAGTCTACCTCCATCAAGGAATAAGAAAGAGATGCTCACTGGGTTTTGTTTGGTTTGGTTTGGGTTTTAGCAAAAATGGCAACTCTATAAAAAAATTATAAGTGATTACAAGTATTAAATATGATTCTTCAATATTTGGCAGGATCTAATTTTACATAATTTTATGTTTACATGAACCATCTCACATGAACTATCTCATGCAGGATTTCCTTCTTATACAAACTAATTATAAAACAACAAATGCCAATTTTAGTGCTTAGAACGTGTTAGGTACCTTAGCTACTCGTTTAATGTTTCTTGGAACATAATGTGACTTTTTCTTGTATTTGAACTTTGTATTTAATATTTATTTATTTATAATTTATTTTTTACAATAATTATGTGTTTTTGTGGATCTTGCACCACAAAATTCAGTATATCTATATATTTTTTAAAAAATAGCAGCAGATGATGGTAATGTTGATGCTGATAAAGAGCGAGATGATAATGATGAATGTGTGTGTGTGTGTGTGTGTGTGTGTGTGTGCTTATGTGTGAATATGTGTGTGTTCATAATTTAAGCTGTTCATGAGATTATATCAACTATACAACTACTTTTGCATTTATGTTTGGGACTTTCAGTTTCTAAATCTCCATAGAAGAGTATGGCCTGTTGATTACTTCTTTCATATGTTGTTATCTTATGCTTAAAAAGTCGATTTTATCACTTGAAATCAATAATTATGGAAGATTTTCTTAAAGTAAATGTGAATTTCTCCTAAAATATCTATTTTTTAAAAAATCTGTTCTTTCTTAAAGAAAAAGAATGAACTCTTTTATATGTAAAAATACTACTGTATAATTTAATGGCAAGCTTATGATGGCTTTGAAACTCTAAAACCTCCTGTCAGAAATGCTCACCTCTAATGACAAAGATTGGGAAAGCAAGACTCATGCCCCAGTCAACCTACACCATACATGAGGTGCATGTGCAACTTGGGAAATCAGGCTTCTGAGCTTTCATTATTCCATACACAAAGTAGAAGTCATAATGCTTCCTGGTGTTATTTTGTGATTAAATCAATATGTGGGAAGCAATTATAAAGAATTTGGTAAATGCGTAACATTTTGTAAGGACAGATATTAATTGCACTGCATAATCATAAATTGAGTGTGTCTGAGCAGGGATTTCATGCCAATCATTGTATCCTGATTTGTGGTTTCTAGGAAATTGTCTAGTTCTTTTGGAAACATGCTCACCCAAATACACAATTTCTTTTTTGAGACATGTCAGAAAAACAACCTCAGCTATCCTCAATCCTCCTGCCTCAGTGCTAAGATTACTGCCTGGTCCAAAAGTGTATTTAAGAAAATAAACTATTATTCCTTAGTAATGACATGTAAATACCTATTAAGGGAAGATATATTTTCTAACCTTAAATGGATCATGGCCAACCTGTAAATGTATCTAATAAAAAATATTATTCATTAGTAATGGCATACAGATACAAATTATTAGAAAACCTGCTTTATACAAATAACTGATTGGAAAGAAGAATTGAGAAAAACTCTATAGGAAAATGAATATATAACTACAGGTATACCAAATGGTTTATTTACAGTTTCCAGCCAATAAATAGATAAGACTAATTGTTTCTTCTCTCTACAATCACCTATGTCATTTGTGTCCTCTTTCTTCCACCACAATTGACAAATTCATGCTGTTAATAAAAAGTTAATTCAGAAATCCCTAGTAGCATTTGCTAATTTCCACCTCAGCCACAATCACAACCACTATTCTGTTAATGGCGACCACCAGTGCAAATATTTCTACCACTGCAAAAACCATGCCTTGCTCCCAAATCAGAACCCTTGCTTACAAAATCTCAAAATTCAGTGGTAAATATGCAACTACACAAATATATCTAGCACTGTGTTGTCCAATGTCCAGCCAGTTGATAAAACCAATTTATTTCTTCTTTTCCAAGCTCTCTCCTATACTTTTCTCTCATCTTGCATCCTCTCTCTTCCAACACCAATTATAAATGATACGTCTCGTTTTTATACATCACATTCTCACCTTTTTTGACTCTCCATTCACTCTTCCCCAGTTATATGCCAGTGTGGACCCTTTATTAATGTTTGTAAACATTATCCTCCTTGTAAATAGAGGAGTTATTGTGACAAACTCAGGACTCTCTTTGGGCCTGCTAAAAGTCAATCAGCATTCTCCTTTACTAACCAATCCATCTGTCCATATTCTGCTTCCCAACTGAAACCTACAGAAACATGACATCTCATACCGTTTGGGCCTGTATTTCCTTGATACGTTTTAGATGATGAGAAGAATTTCGCATGTGTATATTTGTTTTTTTACATTGGTTTCCATGCTGTTGTAACAGAATGCTGTTTGTAAACAAGACTACTACAAAATAGCAGAGGCTCCATGATTTGAGATTGTGGAATGAACAACTAAGTGTGTAGCAGATACAGATTCACTAACATGGAGCCGTTCTCTAATATGCTGTTCCTTACATAGAGTAAATGGTAAAGACGTTTCCTTAGATTCCTGTTAAAAGGATGTGAATATCGTTGTTGCGGACCCATGATATCACCCACACATACACACACAAGGCCGTGATTCCTGCCTCTACCTTTCATGTTGAATGGATCTCTCAGTAACTCAGTTTTGTACCACCAGGCACTGATTATATGGGGGAGCTACTATAATAGAGTACTGATCTCTTCAGAACTTCTAGCATTTGATAATATACATGCTTCAATATAAAAAAATCCAAATTATTCATATCACCACCATTTTTTTCCTGCAATATCTTTTTGATATTGAGGTGCTGTCAAACTCACTGTTCCAGACACATGATTTCCATAATTCTTTCACTTGAAATGCTGATCATAAAAAGCTTCCTTGATTTCCATGAAATGACAAGTTCACTTCCCACATTTATTTTCTTAATAAATTGTAACTGTTTTATTATTACCACTAATTTGTTATTAAAATTTTCCAAATTATTTGTAGTGTATCTGTCATTCATCATTCAAATAATAACCGTAATTTTTTGAATCACTAATTTGCTAATTCAGCTCAAAACACAAACCTGCATGTTCCTGAAGACAATGATCACGCCTTGGTATACAATGGAAGTGCTTTCTACATTCCTCCCTATCTGTCACTCAATTGTCAAAATTTAATACTGAGTTTTGTAGTCTACAAAGTCCATTTTTCAGAAAACCTGGAGTTTTCAATTTCTTCAACTAACACATGGTAGTGGCAAATATAGTAGATGCCAATATTTTTAGCATATTGTTAGTTCATCATTGCAAATATCAGAAAAGTTAAAAGTAGAATCAACACTATGGTATTTTAAATACATTTGCCCTTATCTATTATACCCTATAAGAGTTTCAATAAGTCTTTAGGATATATAGACCATTGTTTGAGGTTCATTGTTTCTCTGTGTTAAAATACAAGGTTAAAGGTGGCATGGTACCCCAGCATAACTTATGTAGTCTTAACTAAGGTGAATAAGTAAGAGTTTTACAGAGAATATGAGAATTATTTTTAGATAAAAGACAGCAATTGCAAAGACGAAATAGAAATGAAATCCCAAGCTTACTTAGGCAAAAGAAATTATGTCTGTGTGAGTGGAGTTTACAGAGTATGCACATTGAATCAAACAGAAGATATGCTTCAAAGGTATACTGGAAACAGATTTCAGAGGGCACTGAGTGCTTTGATAAGTACTTGGGCCTTTCGTCTAGAGATAAAGAGTAAATCAATACAAAAGGTGAAGAGACCTGACATCGTTTATATTTTACTGAATGGAGTTCATTATAATGAAGTGGGAGAACATCTCAAAAAACGGAAACCAAAAGTGAAAAAAATACATAAGAAATGGCTTTGAATTTCAGTAAAGTTATTGGTTAAACTTCTGAATATAAAAATATAAATGAAGAGAAATTGGTGTTATTTGATGACTGGGGTGTTTCTCATATCAGGAAGTTAACATGGTAATTTAAAAGTTATAAATTTCTAATTTTCAGGAAATATGGAAGATAAAAGAAAATTGCATTCATTTTTGTGAAGCCACCATACAAAACTGATG
Source organism: Mus minutoides (assembly GCA_902729485.2). Lineage (NCBI taxonomy): Eukaryota > Metazoa > Chordata > Mammalia > Rodentia > Muridae > Mus > Mus minutoides. The sequence goes on along the minus strand of LR752485.1, from coordinate 25,157 downwards.
CTGAAGGCTAATTGACAAGGCTGTCTATATATTCAAAAGAACCCAAATATTTAGCTGAGCACATTGACATATGTAGTAATTCAACTCGGAAAATATTTATTGACCACTTTCTATGCATTGTAGATTTCTTGGCACCGTAGATGGGAGAATGAATAAAACTGTCCAAAACTCTTGTTCATGCACTGCTAGTGTTAGGTAATATATATCACACCAGAAGCAAAATAAATACAGAGTATGCTGGTATGGTCACTGTGATAGAAAACACAAGCAGGAAAACGGAGACAGAAAGATGGGTCATGTAAGTACAATATAATCAGGCAACTCCCATGGAGAAGAAGATGCAAACCAAGGCTGACAAAGAAGAAGAAAAAAGCCTTCTCAAAATCCTGGGAAGCCTTTCCAAGAGAGGAATTGGTTCATGTAAAAGCCCTGCTTTGTAACTATGTGAGATAGTTTAGCAGGATCAGGGAGATCTATGGCTATTAAGTGAAATAGCCATAGAAGGGAAAGAAGAGGCTGAAGCCCAGACAACAGTAGGTATGGTACAGGCCTGTGTAAGAACTCCATCTTTTACAGTGAATAATGGTAGGGGGTTGGGAGCTCTCCGCAGAGGGATGACGAAGATACAAAAGGGACAATTTGACTAATACAGTGATTTATTATTAAGAACAGAAGAAGTATGTGTAAGTGAAGCACTAATATTTGCACACCTCCTGCCTACTGTTAAGATACTGAACACTCAGGGACTCTAATTATGGGCATAGCTACTACCATTTTACTACATGAAAATTTTAATGCTGTCATCTTCACTCGCTCCCCCTCTTCCTTCTTCCTACCCTCCCTCTCACTCTTCTTACCTTTCATTCTCCCTCCTTCCCTCCCTCCCTCTCTCCTTCCCTCCCTCCTTCCCTCCCTCTCTCCTTCCCTCCCTCCTTCCCTCCCTCTCTTCTTCCCTCCCTCCTTCCCTCCCTTCTTTCCTTACTTTCTTCCTTCTTTGTTACATATAGTCATCTCTTCTGGAGATATGAATCAAACATTTATCACAGTGTTCACCCAAGTCACACAGGAAATATTGAGACCCAGCTTCCTTGACTGTAACATGTGTGGTTCAAATTTTTGTTGAGTAATTTAAATTAAAATATCCTTCAAGTACTCATCACTCCAGAACCTCTTCAGTTATTTATACCACTGTGGGAATTTCACATGAGTAAATTATAATTTTCATAGTGTAAATTGTGATGGAAGAACATTTAAACACTTTAAATAAACTGTTCAAACACCTACATAAAATTTTATATACTTTCTCTAGCTCCTTCCTTGGGAGTCCTGTGTTCCAATTAATAGCTGACTGTGAGCATCCACTGCCGTGTTTGCCAGGCACTGGTATAGCCTCCCATGACACAGCTATATCAGGGCCCTTTCAGCATTATCTTGCTGGCATATGCAATAGTGTTTATTTTTGGTGGCTGATTATCGGAAGGATCCATGGCAGCTGCAGTCACTGTTTGGTCCATCCTTTTGATTCAGCTTCACACATGATCTCTGTAACTCCTTCAAAGTGTGCTTTGTTCTTAATTCAAAGAAGGGGCGAAGAGACCACATTTTGAACTTCATTCTTCTTGAATTTCATGTGTTTAGTAAATATAGGTGGAAGAATAAATGAACTAACTAGTTCCCCCTGTGCTCATGTCTCTAGCTGCATATATGGAAGAAGATGGCCTAGTTGGCCATCATTGGGAAGAGAGGCCCCTTGGTCATGCAGACTTTATATGCCCCAGTACAGGGGAACACCAGGGCCATTATGTGGGAGGGGGTGGGTAGGGGAGCAGGGCGGGAAGGGGGGAGGGTATGGGGAACTTTCTGGATAACACTTGAAATGTAAATGAAGAAAATATCTAATAAAGAAAAAATAATAAAAAAATTATATACTATGAACAGAATAAATATAAATAAATTCATTACAGTGAGGAAATTCTTCTGCAATAAAATATGTTTGAAAGTAAGCTAACAAGACAAAAGGATGGACTATCCAGAGACTACCCCACCTGGGGATCCATCCCATAATTAGTCACCAAACCTAGACACTATTGCATAGGACACCAAGAGTTTACTGAAGGGACCCTGATATAACTGTCTCATATGAGGCTATGCCAGTGCCTGGCAAATACAGAAGTAGATGCTCACAGTCATCCTTAGGATGGAACACTGGGGCCCCAATGAAGAAGCTAGAGAAAGTACCCCAGGAGCTGAAGGGGTCTGCAACCCTAGAAGAGGAACAACAATATGAACTAACCAGAAACCCCAAAGCTCGTGACTCTAGCTGCATATGTAGCAGAAGATGGCCTAGTCGGTCATCATTGGGAAGAGAGGCCCCTTGGTATTGCAGACTTTATATATTCCAGTACAGGGGAATGCCAGGGCCAAGAAGTAGGAGTGGGTGGGTAGGGCAGCAGGGCGGGAGGGGGGCAGGTATAGGGAACTTTCGAGATAGCATTATGAAAGTAAGCTAACTGTGGAGTACTAAAGGTATAAAACAGAAAGGGGGAGGACTATGGAAGTATAGTAAATAAATAAATAAATAAATGCATGCAATAGAGGGGATTGATGAATATGAAGATAGTAATTACATGGATATCTTTGTACAATATGTATATGTTTAGAAAAATAAAAGTCTCTTATCCATACAAACTCAAAAGAGACATAAATAAAGTAAGCTTCCTATTAGTTGCTCTCTGCCATGTAAGTTCACGATGCTGGCTAAATGTTGCATGACTTCTACTCATACCTGCCTCGCTGCAACTGCCAGAGCTTAAATAAGTTGTAACTACTCTGACCATTCACATTTGTGAGTTGGAATGCATCTAACCAGACATCAAATCCTAATCAGTCTTTATTAATTAATGACAATATTATTATTCAAATAAAATTCCTATGTCAATTTCTTCTTTTTCATGTACAAATGCAATCAATATTTCTTTGTATTTATTCTCTGACATTTTAAATTGTAACCCCTGTTCTTGCTGGCATCACTAGTTAGATGGAAAAGATACTTTGAATATCTCTCTAGCTGCAGTTGAATCAAATGAGTATAAAGAGTCATTTTTCGGGTCATGAAAAAGTAATCCTACTTTTGATTAGTGATAAACTTGCCTCCTTGCTAAGCAGACCAAGTCAATGAAAGAGATGAAAGTTTAACTTTATTGGAATCATTGAGTTATGTATAAGATGGAGAATTAGGAATCCAAGACAACCCTGAGATTCCAAATCACACCAGTCAGAATGGTTAAGATCCAAAACTCAGATGACAGCAGGTGCTGGTGAGAATGTGGAGAAAGAGGAACACTCCTCCACTGCTGGTGGGACTGCAAGCTGGTACAACCACTCTGGAAATCAGTCTGGCAGTTCCTCATAAAATTGAACATAGTACTACCGGAAGATCCAGCAATACCACTCCTAGGCATATACCCAGAAGATGCTCCAACTTGTAATAAGGACACATGCTCCACTATGTTCATAGCAGCCTTATTTATATAGCCAGAAGCTGGAAAGAACCCAGATGTCCCTCAACAGAGGAATGGAAACAGAAAATGTGGTACATTTACACAATGGAGTACTATATAGCTATTAAAAACAATGAATTTATGAACTTCTTAGACAAATGGATGTATCTGGATGATATCATCTTGAGTGAGGTAATCCAGTCACAAAAGAACACACATGATATGCATTCACTGATAAGTGGATATTAGCCCAGAACCTCAGAATACCCAAGATACAATTTGCAAAACACATGAAACTCAAGAAGGAAGACCAAAGTGTGGATACTTCGTTCCTTCCTCAAAGGGGCAACAGGATACCCATGGAAGGAGTTACAGAGACAAAGTGTAAAGCAGAGACTGAAGAAATGACCTTCCAGAGACTGCCCTACCTGGGAATGCATCCCATAAACAACCACCAAACCCAGACACTATTGCAGATGCCAACAAGCTTTTGCTGACAGGAGCCTCATATAGCTGTCTCCTAAGAGGCTCTGCCAGTGTCTGGCAAATAAAAAAGTGGATGCTCACAGTGATCCATTGGATGGAGCACAGGGTCCCCAATGAAGGAGCTAGAGAAAGTACCCAAGGTGTTGAAGGAGTTTACAGCCCTATAGGGAGAACAAAAATATGAACTAACCAGTACCCCCAGAGCTCCCTGGGTCTAAACCACCATTCAAAGAAAACACATGGTGGGACTCATGTCTCTAGCTGCATATGTAGCAGAGGATGGCCTAGTAGGTCAACAATGGGAGGAGAGGCCATTGGTCTTTTGAAGGTTCTATGCTCCAGTATAGGGTGAATGCCAGGGCTAGGAAGCAGGAGTGGGTGGGTTGGGGAGCAGGGTGAGAGGAGAGAGGATAGGGGATTTTCGGAGAGGAAACTAGGAAAGGGGATAACATTTGAAATATAAATAAAGAAAATATCTAATAAAAAAAAAAGATAAAAAGAATCCACCTCCACTGCCTTCAATTGGGACTTCCTAATTTTACAACTACTAAACCCCTTCTATATACAACGATTTCACAGCCTTTGGTCTGGTGTAGCTTCTCCCATGACTGCTCACACATGGTTTACCACTTTCCCTTCTTTATCAATACTTTTCTTTTCTCAATAGGTGTTTGACAAGGGGTTGGACCAAGCTGGCTAGGAATAAGTCACCTGTACAGGAGTCCTTTCTCTTGTTAACATTACCCTTTGCCCACAGTCCCTTTCTGGATCACCAATAATTTATACTGCTACTTCGAACTACATATGTTATGTGACCTGAAGCATGTTGATGAAAATCAACTGTAATACAAAAGTATTTATTTATTTTGTGTACATTCTTTGTTGAACATTAAATTTGATTCAGTAGGAAAATATTGACTTTTTGGAACAACATTTCCTAAAAACAATATCAGCGTGTATATTGTCCCAAATTCTAATTTCCACAATAATTGATATTATTGACTGCATATTATTTTCCAGAACACATCCACAGATTTTTATCCACGTGTTTCTTCATTTAATTATAAAAGGAACACTTTATGAACCAGAGTATATGTGAGTTCTTACATCAAGAAACAGGACAAGGATACAGGATTAGATTCCAGATTCCAGCTTTGAGTACCTAATCAACTAAGCTAAAGCTATATCATTGTGGGTCACAGTCATGAAAGCCCGGCACCAAATGCTCCACTAAGAAGAGCATATTTAACCTGCAGTCATGATGTAATAGTCCCTTGTTGGTTCTGCTATAAAAGCCACAGACAAAGGCAGTTCCTATTTTTCAGACTTACTTGTATAAGTCTTAGAATATTGGATGTAACTATTGTGAATAATTAGGAATCAAAAAAGAGAGACTTTATTGGGTCACTATTTATTTCTTTTGCATGTCGTTTTATATGCTTCTCTCTGAACATACAAGGCAGAGAGCATCCTTTCTTCCAGATACCCAAGCAAAGCTGATTTCTGATTTTCCTCTACTTCTAATTATGCCATGTTAGGCAAGGTGGAAAGTTCTTCTAGTGAGTGAATACTGACTGACTAGCTACTGAGTAAGCCCAATTCAATACTAAATAGTCACAACTTCTCTATAAAGTAAAGACTTTATCCCCTACACATGGTTTTGGAATGGTAGGGGTCAAAGAACCCATGGGAAGAAGCTATCACGGTTAATAACAAAACATGCTAAAAATGAAAACTTCCTTCCTCATTTCTGCTTAAATACAGCCTTCATATTGTTTTCCCCTATAATAATAACTACATTTCAAGATAAATTGATTCAAGCCACAGCTAATCATAAATGCAGAAAGAATCAATTGTTTTTGGCATTAAATCTTAAGATGAAATCAGCCAACCCAACAATTGAAAATCATGAACTCTAGATTTAATCAAATGAGGACAAAATGCTATTGCCAGAAGACAAAGATACAATTATGTGTTTTAAACAATGGCTAAATTGTAATCTTCAGATATTAAATAGAAATACTTAATTGAAAGATTCCCTTGTTGTTGCTGCAGTTCCTTACACTTACAAAATGTTCCATGATGTCAAAAAATCCACAGGGTGGATTCAAACTTGCTGAATAACAAGCCACTAGCAAACAGTTAATGAGCAGTTACTTTATGGTCACCCCTGTTCTAAGGGCTTTTCATACCTGGATTCATTTAAAGTCTAGTAACAACATCCTGGTAAACTAGGTCAGTTTTGCACATGGAAAACACAACAAAGAAGCAAAGGAAGTGTGATGCAGAGGAAGAAGTCGTTTATCTAAGTGTAGGTAACAATAAAGTTCTGTGATGCAGAGGAAGAAGTCGTTTATCTAAGTGTAGGTAACAATAAAGTTCAGATTTTGCCCAGACTAGCGTGTGCACACTCTTGCTGAGATGGATAATGTGATGTGTCCCAGAGTTGACTCAAAAATTACATGGTCATGCTTTCAGAATAAATATTAGGAACCTTTGCAAAGCTGAATCCTAACATAATGTAGCTTAGCCATATGGCTGTTATTAACATTAATTAACATTTGTAAAGCATCTTCTGCATGTAAAGTCATATACCTCAGGGTAATATTGAAGAGTATGTTATTAGTTCACCTGCATCAAGAGAGCAAACAAACAAAAAGGGCCCAGAGACCTGGCCATTTACTTATTCTGATATTAAGGTAGAACTTGTCTTAAGAGTTTAATGCTCTCAACACCCTGGGGTCACAAGTATTAAATTCATCAGTGTCCTTTCTGACATTTATAATAGAAATTCATTAGGAAATTTGCATGAGAAGCAAGAGGCAAAAATGAGAAACTATCTATAAAATGAAAGTCAGGAAAAAAGATTAGAACACCAAAGAATATGTGCAGCCAGATGATGGTTAAAAGTATAGAATTATTTTATATCATACATATACAAATACAAATCTTACATTAATTCATGCATCTTAATTTAGAAATCACATGTTTAGATCTCTAATATATAACTGGTGAATATAAACCTTTATATAGTACTGAATTACATCATAACCATTTTAAAATATCTTGAAATAAGAATATTTCTAGTGACATTTCCCCTATCTCTCATCAAATATTTTCTAGCTCATGTACTCGCTAGATGTCTAATCTTAGCTCCAAACAGATTAAGATACCTGTTAAGATGGGTTTTCCATGCTGATGTTTACAGAAATGTATTTTTAAGTACCTTAATTTCTGGCTGATTTTGTTTTGCTTCTATGAAAAAAAAAATGTCATAATGGCTACCATGTTAGAACATGGAATAGGGATAACCTACAAATATGTCCCCAGGACATGGTCACTCATATGAAGCTGCCGTGTTCTATTGCTTTGTACTGAGAGCTGGAGTTTTACACTGACACCCTCTATTTCTTTCCTGCAGTTCTCAAGAATAACTGTAGGACATGCTGAGAATGAAACAGTCTGAGATAAGTAGAACCTGCTAGGTCACCTCAGGCTCCACGTCTGCCAGGCTCCACTGTCCTAAAGCAAAATGTCCTGGAATGCTTACGTCTACCATGTTACCTCCCATTGCTTCCTCTCAGGTATAAAGCCTAAGGTAGACAGCTGTCTGGAATCCCTGAGCATCAATGTAAATGGAGCATGTAAGCTTGAGATTCCATTCTCAGCCTTGGGGCACTGGCTCTCCATGAGTCCTTGGAAACTGTCTTTTAGTGGCTGTAATTGTAAGGGTTTTTCTTTTTTACTCGCTTTGAGAAGTTTCAATCTCATGAGGCTCAGTTGAGAAGTAGCTATCATAACCCAGACTGCAGTAGCCAGTGCACAGTGAAACTTCTTTACAGACACTGTAATGTTGTCCCATAATGAATGAACAAGAGAACCCCCAGCCATTGATTCCTGTGGGAAGGTTTACCACACTAAAGGCTGATTGCATGGTTACCAGCATAAGGTAGCACAACACTTCTTACTCTCCAATAGTTAGGGAAGCCTGTGCATACATTTTCATAAAACTGCGATTCAAATGTGCTCGGGAAACGAGGCTGGGTTGGAAAGGCTCTTTGATTTCTCTTCAGGATGTATTTGTGTTACCATGACTCCTTTGGCACATTCTCAGGTAAATTTGTACTCATAAACAAAACTTCATTCCCTACATTCTCAAATAAAATAATAAGTCTTCAAAGGGGAGGCAATTATTTTTCCTGCCCACCACTTAATTCCCTTGAACTTCTGAATAAATGAATCATCTACTCAAATAGTAATCAGATGCAGTGCCAAGGTTTTAGAAATCCAGAAAGCTATGTTCAAAACAGCCATTCTCCTGCAGAACTACAACAAACATAACATTCCTGGTCGTCTCATATTCCAGCTCCTGCCTAAATAATTGTCAACTTAAATAAATGTCTGGAGCACCTGGAGCATAGAGCCACCTGCTCAAATATATTTTACATTGCATATTTAATACGTTTTGTATCATTTTTCAGGAGGATTTTAGAGCGGAAAGACTCTCTTCTAACATTTTTGAAATGTAGACATGGCACATCTTATGAAAAGCCCATGCAATGCGTCTGCTAGAAACATTTGCACAACCAAGGTTGGGTCTATTTGTTTATCAGGAGGAGGGAGAAAGCAAATCTATGCATGATTCATTGTATTGGCCTCCTTTAATGGACAATTCTGATCCCTGCCAAGATCTGATTGATTGTTCTATTAATACATCCAAGGAAAAAAATGAAAAATAAATCAAGCAATCCAGTACCAACTTGGTCATGCTGCAGAGACATGGCTTAAAAGAAAAAAAAAAAAGCAAACGCATTCGCTAAGCTTTGCTGGGTACCTGTTGGCTTTCTGCTGAATCAAAGCTGTGTCTGTACATTAGGCTGGTTTGTGTGCCCAAGCAGGGCATGGGGCATGGAAGAGGCAAGCATTACTGTGCAAATGAGCATGAAAGGGCAGAGGGTTCTGGATGGAATGATTTCGCTGTGTCTAAACTAGTGCTGTTATATGTTTCATTCCAGCCACAGTCCTGTGAGGAAACGCTTTCCTTCCTAAATCCACATTTCACCCCTAGAAAACTCTCATTAAAATAAAAATACACCAGGGAGAATTGACATTTTGTTTGTCAGTGACCAAATAGGCTACATTCTGATGAGCTCTGAAGAGCATTCCCACTCATGTTTCTGAGGTCCCAGTCACTCCTCAGTCTCCTGAATTTTCTTGGATTTCTCTCTCCCTCCCTCCCTCTCTCCCTCCCTCCCTCCTTGCCTCTGTGCTACTATAGAAAGTTGTTCATTAATACTCACTGTTCACCCTGAACTGCTAACCCCACAGGGTGAGTTTTTCTGAGCAGCATCCTGCAATATTTTGTACTTAGTGGTAATGTCGCTCTCTTGGTGTTCCTTTCCTTTTATTATCTGCACTTTCCTTGGTGGATATTCTACAATCTTATTCTCCAGTTCTCAATCACCTACTTGTCCTCAACCATTCCAGGGTTCTTTTCTCCGAACTTGTTTCAATAAAATGTGCTCACTAGAAGATGATATCTATAATACAGCATTTACTATATCTATAGTTCCAGTACAAAATCCTTTATGGATCGTATATGCACCTGCTAGTGAACTACATCATAGTGTCAACCGTCAACTCCTTTGCTATCTCATGTTTGTAATCTGAAATACTTACAGAAGCCAGGAGTCTAGAAAGAAGCTATGGGAGAATTCATTAAAAGAAAATGGCTAATAGAACATAGGGATATTAAAACAGGCTGTACGACTCCAAGGGACCTTAGCTACCTGGGACCCTGCACCACCACCCCTCCAGTGAACCACACAGAGCTAGAGATCAATGAAAAAGTAAAAGGAATTTATTGTTCCACCTCTCTGGAGTTATCCTACACCCAAAGGAGAGGTGACCCCCAGCTGCCCGTTCAACCATTTTTTTATACAGTTTTCAGGAGTAGAATAGCTCAGCAACAACTAGGCACAATATGATTGGCAGAACAGTATGACCTTTAAACTGATTGGTCCTTAGGGAATGAGGCAGGTGGCCAGGTGTGGGTAACCAGCCTTTCCCTTGTGTGTGTGTGTATGTGGGGTGCTTTTGGGGGGGTGGACAATGTGCCTATATGCTCCATCAACTTCTCTCTCCTGGAAAGGGAGGGGTGCCTAAGCTCTTTTGAGGCCTGGTGGAACTATCTAAGTCTTTAGTTAGTTGACCTTTTCAAGGCAGGAGGATACTTGGGCTGAAAATTTTTAACTAAAAAGTGGGGCAGATAAGGAAGATGAAGAAAAAAAGAGATACCAAAAAACTGAGGATTTTTCAAATTTTTCATACAGAAATGTACTACTTTGAAGTTCAATTTTTAAGATCAATTTTTAAAAATATAGCTAAATAAAATAGTTTAAATTATAACACTTTGTATGGCTCAACAAGTCCATGACAATAAGCTATGTGTTGTAAAACAACAGTTCCAGGTATAAATATCATCTTTGAAGTTGTTCTTCATAGAGGTCCAACCTACACTCAAAAAAAAAAAAAAAAAAGGCAGATTTCTCACATTCTTCTTGGTTAACCATTGAAACTTTTTGAAGAGACCATAATGTTGCCCACGGATAAATAGAAATCAACCTGTAACTCAAATGGAAGTTTCATTGCTCTTGAATAGACTTCATGGGTAGAGAAGGGACTGGGTGAGAAAAGGCACCTATGATCTTAATTCACTGTTAACTACAACATCAATCTTCCATCCAAAATGTATATATAATACTATGATAAAGGCAAAATTCTTTTTTCCTCTTCTCTTTTTTTTTCTTTTTTTTTTAGTAGTCTATCCATATTCTTTTTTTCCGATTTTTTATTAGATATTTTCTTAATTTACATTTCAAATGCTATTCCGAAAGTCTCCTCCTCCCTCCCCCTCCCTGCTCCCCTGCCCACCCACTCCCACTTCTTGGCCCTGGCGTTCCCCTGTATTGGGGCATATAAAGATTGCAGTACCAAGGGGCCTCTCTTCCCAATGATGGCCGACTAGGCCATCTTCTGCTACATATGGAGCTAGAGACACGAGTTCTGGGGCTTCTGGTTAGTTCATATTGTTGATCCTCTTCTAGGGTTGCAGACCCCTTCAGCTCCTGGGGTTCTATCTCTAGCTTCTCCATTGTGGGCCCTGTGTTCCATCTTATAGATGATTATGAGCATCCATTTCTGTACGAGACAGCTATATCAGGGTCCCTTAAGTAGGCACTAGCTGTCCTATGCCATAGTGTCTGTGTTTAATGACAGATTATGGGATGGATTCCCCCTGGTGGGGTTGTCTCTGTATGGTCCATCCTTTCATCTTAGCTCTAAACTTTGTCTCTGTAACTCCTTTCATGGGTATTTTGTTTCCTATTCACAGGAGGAATGAAGTATCCACGCTCTGGTCTTGCTTCTTGATTTTCTTGTGTTTTGCAAATTGTATCTTGGTTATTCTAAGTTTCTGGGCTAATATCCATTTATCAGTGAGTGCATATCCAATGACTTTTTTTGTGATTGGGTTACCTCACTAAGGATTATATCCTCCATATACATCCATTTGCCCAAGAATTTCATAAATTTATTTTTTTAATAACACACACACACACACACACACACACACACACACACACACACTTCTGCCTCATTCTTATGTGGAAAACAATCATTCTCTGATTAAACTTGTTGCCTTCTCTACACCAAAGAATGCATTTATAGTGCTGTGAACTTGAGTCAAAAGCCCACACTTTGACCCTCATAGTAATTAAATATATTGAATAGCTTTAAAATAGTTTGGGTACTATTAAAATACTCATGAAAATTTTTTTTCAGCTGTAACCCTAACCTTAGAAGGCCCTTTGAAAAGAAAGGCAGTAAATGCAGAGAGATATAACAGCTCTAGGCACTGAGAATAACTGGAGGTTTAATAATATTTTCTGGAGTTATATATCCGTTCTAATCATGGCCTTAATGAAACTGCACTTGCTTGCAGAATAATACACCTGCAAGTCAACCATGAGGGAGGGAGGAGCTCTCTGCCCTGTTTTCTCCTGCCCAGAACTAGTAACCACTGATACATTCTTGAAAATGAGGAGTTGCTGTCACCAGTATAGGACCTTACAAAGTTTTGAGGGCAGATTCCAAACCCCTAGGCTTAACTCACTTGGTCATAACAGTCCATGACTCATTAAAAAATGATTCCCCAGATTCAAATAGTGCTTTATGCTGCAGAAGTCTAGTTGGGGTTTACCACTTACCAAGATAGAAACAACCAGGTGAGCTCACAGTCCTAATATAAAACTCATTACAGGAATTCCAAGGAGGGGTAAGTGGCCTTTATCTTTTTTTTTTTCACACCATTTTTATTCCCCCTCCCCTATACACCCCTCATTCTTCTCCCTACTGTTCCACATCCCACACCTTCTCACCTCCCCTCTCTACGAAGATATCTCCACTCCTAACCCACCTGACCTCTAAACTCCCTGGGGCCTCCAGTCTCTGAAGGGTTAGGTGGGTCATCTGTAATAAACACATAATATCTCTAAATAAACACATACCTAGAAGTCATCTACTGTATGCGTGTTGGGGGCCCCATATCAGCTGGTATATGCTGCCTTTTTGATGGCCCAGTGTTTGAGAGATCTCAGGGGTCCAGATTAATTGAGGCTGCTGGTCCTCCTACAGGGTCACCCTTCTCCTCAACTTTCTTTCTGCATTCCTTAATGCAACAACAGGGGTTGGCTGCTTCTATCCATTGGTTGGGTGCAAATATCTGCATCTGACTCTTTCAGCTGCTTATTGGGTCTTCCAGAGGGCAGTCATGCTAGGTCACTTTTTGTGAATACTCCATAGCTCAGTAATAGTGTCAGGCCTTGGGATCTCCCTTTGTGCTGGATCCCACTTTGGGCCTCTCTCTTTTCCTCGGGCTCTTCTCCATTTCCATCCCTGTGGTTCTTTCAGACAGGAACAATTATGGATCAGAGTTGTGACTGTGGGATGGCAACTCCCTCCCTCATTTGATGTCCTGTCTTCCTGTTGGAGGTGGGTTCCATAAGTTCCCTCTCCCTACTGTCAGGCACTTCATCTAGGGTTCCTCCTTTTGAATCCTGAGAGTGTCTCACATCCCAAGTCCCTGGTGCATTCTAGAGTGTCCCTCCAAACTCCTACCTCCACAGACTGACTGTTTTAATTCTTTCCTCTGGCCTTCAGGGCTTCAGTTCTTTTCCCTCACCTAATACCAAAAAAACCAAACAACCCAATCAAAAAATGGGATATAGAACTAAACCAGGATTTCACAATTGAGGAAACTCGAATGGCTGAGAAGCACCTAAAGAAATGTTCAAAGTCCTTAGTGATCACAGAAATGCAAATCAAAACTACCATCTTACATCAATCTGAATTGCTAAGATCAAAACTTCAGGTGACAACACATGTTGGAGAGGATGTGGAGAAAGAGGAACACTCCTCCATTGCTGGTGGGATTGCAAGCTTGTACAACTACTCTGGAAATCAATCTGGAGGTTCCTCAGAAAATTGGAAATCAATGTACCTGAAGACCCAGCTGTACTATTCTTAGGAATATACCCAAAAGATGTCCCACCATGCCCCAGGAGCATGTATTCCACTATGTTCATAGCAGCCTTATTTGTGAGAGCCAGAAGCAGGAAACAACACAGATGGCCCAGGACAGAAGAATGGATACAGATAACATGGTTCATTGACACAATCGAATACTACTCAAATATTAAGAATGAAGATATCAGTCGGTCCGTGGTGGTGCACGCCTTTAATCCCATCACTTGGGAGGCAGAGGCAGGTGGATTTCTGAGTTTGAGGCCAGCCTGGTCTACAAAGTGAGTTCCAGGACAGCCAGAACTCTACAGAGAAATCCTGTCTTGAAAAACAGAACAAAACAAAACAACAATAACAAAAAAAGAATGAGGATATCCTGAGTTTTGCAGGCATATGGAAGGAACTAGAAAATATCATCCTGAGTGAGGTTACTCAGACCCAAAAGGACATGCAAGGTGGCATTTATTTTAATTGATTGCTTCTGTCTTTTGGGATATTCCCGAACTATTGTTGTGAGTTGGAGAGCTAGACACTTTTGGTGGGTAAACCTGGAAACTGTTACTGGGGAAGCCTGGTAACTGTTTCTGACTTGTTGCCCTTGCTTCAGGCCAGGTGGCAGGGCAGCTTCTGATGGTGGGGCTGTTTCTGATTGGCTGCCCAAGGCCTGGAGATTTTCCAGTAACTTGCTTGACTGGACTTGCCCAGTTCTGGGAAACAGAGATCTAGATCTAATTTCCTCTGCTGTTTGAAGCCTGTCATAGAGTCAGCCTGTCTCAGTCCTCTCAGTCGTAAAACAAAACAAAAGCTTATACATAGAAAAATGGCAATATGAGAATGATCAGAGTACAGTGTATAATTCAATAAAAATGCTAAAGAATGACTTAATTTTTTTCTAAAAAACGAAAAGATTTTCCAAACTCTCTGACCTTCATACAACAAAGTAATGCTAAGCACATAAATAATAAATAAACAAATAAATAAGTATAATAAATAATATAAATATTATAATAATATAAATATTAATTTATCTATTTGTTTATTTATTTAGCTTTTCATCAACAGACCTATCCAAAATGTACCAACACCTTGTCTTTATTTCTTCTCCAGATCATGCATTTTTGTTCAGGTAAGTCATAGATCTTCAGTATTATTTTCTGTATCTCATTCCATCATTTTGAAACAGACAATGCAACAGAACTAAACCTTCCAAATTCTAAACAGTAACTAACATTAGTTGTGATGATCATATTTCTATGGGGCCAATGGTTATTCACCTACCACTCATTCATACTAGCATATTCTCTATTATTCTTTAGAAACATTTTTTCCTTTAGTTCCAGCTATATGCTTATTGCTGACCAAATACATTTTTTGAGAATATGGAACATTTTTCAATTATATGTATTTTTGGTACTGTTTATTTTTTATTGAGTTTTTTCCCTTTGGTAATTTCATGCATGTATATAATACATTTCAATTACTCTCTTCTTATTCCATCTTTTGTCTCCTTCCCATATCTATCCACAAGCAATCCTCACCACCATTTCATTCCCCATTTCAAGGTGTTGTGACTTATCTGGTTTAAAAACCAGGGCTTTCTTTATGTCCATCCATTGTAACTAGCCACTGAAACCTGGTGTGGCCACTGGTGGGTACATAGCAGGAGGCAATGACACACCCTCTTCCAGAGTTTATCAGTATCAAAGAGTTTAGGAGTGACAGGTAGCTATAAAAACTGCTTGTAATAGTCTTTTGGGGTCTCCTTCTCATCACTCACCTTGAGAGACTGATTGAAGGCTGACACCTATGTGAATAAAAAAAAAGAGTGAGAGGTTGGGCTCCATGAGGCCCTCATCCATCCATGGTTAACTGTTGATAAGGGTATGTTTATGCAGAGTGCAGGTCTCTGAAGCTCCTATGAATAGCTTTTCTCCCTACCTTCTGTCTCTTATATTTTCCACTCATTCTGTAGTATTCCATGAAAATTAGACAGGGATATATAAATGTCTTGTTTAGGTCTACGCACTTAAAATTCATTTAATAGAACCATGAATTTCTACATTCACCATTGTTCCCTGGATAAGATTGAAATAGCATTCATCAGAAGCCTATGACATTCTCTACTGTGAGTTTTTAATCAAGTTTACAATAAATACACATGAATCCCTTCTTGGGATTGGCTACAAAGTTAATCACAGTGGTTGGTACCTTCATAAGCATAGTGCCACTGTTGTTAAAAAAGTATATCTTGCCTGACAGATAAACCTCATAGTTTGTAGTATTCACATCTGGAGGAGGAGGAACTGGGGATATCTACTGGAGGGTCCCAGACACCAGGGAAACGTGAGGCTCCCACGACCCAAAAGGGATGACTTTAGCAGAAATGCACAAAGAACAGGGAGATAAAACCAGTAGAGAAAACCTCTAGTAGATAGGCATGGTTCCCCTGTCGAGGAATGGGGCCACCCACCCATCTCAAAGTTTATAACCCAGAAATGTTCCTGTCTAAAGGAAAAACAGGGACAAAAAATGGAACAGGGACTGAAGGAACAGCCAAACAGGGACTGCCCCACCTGGGGACCCATCATGTCTGCAGAATCCAAACCCAACACTGTTGCCATGGTCAAGAGGTGTTTTCTGAGAGGAATCTGGTGTGGCAGTTCCTTGGGAGGTCCAGCCAACAACTAACCAATGCAGATGTGGATGCTCAGAGCCAACCATCAGACTGAGCTCAGAGACCCTTGTGGGGGAGCTGGCAGAAGAACTAGAGGAGCAGAGGAGGATTGCAACCACGTTGGAAGAACAACATAGGCTGGCCTGACCACCTAGTTCTCCCAAAGACTAAACCACCAACCAAAGAGTGTACCTACAAGGTTTCATGGCACCAGACACACATGTATCAGAGGATGGTCTTGCCTGACAGCAATGGGAAGGAAGGTCCGTGGTCCCGGGGAGGTTTGATGCTCCAGTGTATGGGGAATGCTGGGGTGGAGTGGAGAAAGAGTGGGTAAGTGGGGGAGCACACTCCTAGAGGCAAAGGGGAGGGGGAAGGGCAGATGTGGGATGGAGGTTGTGGAGAGGTAACCAAGAAGTAGGATATCATCTGAGATGTAAACAAATGTAATGATTAATAAAATTTTTTAAAGAAATACGTTCTATCTCCAAGTAGCCTGCAAAGGGCCCACATGCACTATAAAAGCTAGCAAGAAAGGAGAAAGCATATATCTCAACTCCTGCTTGATTTTTCTATATCATGCAAGCAAGTTGTATAATGTGTTTGGCAATGGATTCTTGTGGGGAATCAAGAAGAGTGGTAATAGTCTCTAGTTTGGAGAGACTTTGGGAGAATCTTTACTAACAACTTCATGAGAAAGTATCCCATCCCATATTTTGGGTGATGGTGATGGGGGTGGTGCTTGCTTAATATCTATCCCAAGACTTTAGAAGTATCTTTTTTCAACCTTTCAATGTATCTCCTTTCAAACTGTGGTGTTTGTTTGTTTTGTCAAGGATTGAAGTGTCTTTATTTATTTTTTTTTAATTAATCATTCTATTCGATTACATCTCAAATGATATTCCACTTCTTGGTTACCCCTCCACATATCCCCATCCCACTTCTGCCCTCTCCTCCTTGCCCTTTGCCTCTATGAGGGTGCTCCCCCCACCCACCCACATCTCCCACCCCACACCTCTATCATCCCCCTACACCAGGGCAAACCTCCATAGTACCAAGGACCTTCCCCCCCATTGATGTCAAACAAAGCCACCTTTTGTCTTAATTTATTTGTTTTTGCTTGAATTATTTTTGCCTTAATTATTCATTTTTAAGCCATTGCAAGATAGTAGATTTTAAATGGCATCTTATTACTTCCTTCCTTTTCGTTAACTTTAAAAACCTTAATTTTTTTTCCTTCTACTTTGATATCACTTATATTCTTCTTTTTCCTTTCCCATAAGGTTATATTCTTAAAGAAATATTTTTAATATCAGCATTATACCAATTTTCCTTCGGCAGAAAGAGAGTGGGAATAATTCCACATATTTATCATGTCAAAATAGTACAAACAAATGTGAAAAGTTGAAAAAAAGAGTCAAATTACCTTTCTCAAAATGAAGAGGAGACAAAGGACATAAAAAATATATTGTTTCACTTTAGTCCTCCTCACTGTATTGACAGATAGAGACAACTAATAAGCTAATGAATAAGAGGCAGAGTGAAGGAAAATAAACCAAACTGTAAAGCATCAACTGTGCAGTGTATCAGAAAGTAATCAAAGACAACAGTGTGTGAAATGTTATCAAGATTCTGAAAAGAATCTCTTCACTTCTTTAGAAAATGTTTTTCTTAACTCGAGTTTTTGCTTGGGAAGTGTGGACACATTAATCTCTTCATAATTATATGTAATTTCATAGTTAGCTTGCTTATGTGTTTGCACATTTATCCATGTAAATACTAAATATTTGAATGTTTGCGGATCATGTGCAAAGCTTCAGCTGTGATAATGATTTAGCTAAGGGTGTCCTTTTTTCTTTACCCAATTGATAGAATTGACAGTTTAACAAAGAGAGGGCACACATTTCCAGGAAGCCAGTTTAGTAAATTAATAGGCTTTCAAAGTGTTCCTGGTCATCATAATTAATAATGGAAAACAAAGAGCTACGTGGCAAATGAGAACAAATTTACAATATCTCATTTAAAATGCTTTGCAAAGGAAAATAGCTGCTTTCAAATAAAAAGTAATTGGAGCAATGAATTAGTCTATGTTTTGATTAAAAATTGAAAACTTCATGTACTATGCAATTCACCAGCTAGATAAACAGACACAATAAAAATCATAAACTGGTTTAATATTTATATTATTAATGAAGAACTGTCTGGAGTGTTATTTTTGATAAACATTTTGCAAATTAATAACAAATTAGACACCTCAGAAATTCCCATGTTTCAAAAGAAATGCATTATATTTTGTAAGGTTTGTTTGCACCAAAATATTCTTCAAAATCTGAGAAGGTAGAGCAGGCAAGAGGGCTCAGTCAATAAAGGCCTTCCTATGTAGGGATGAAACCTGAGTTTATCTTCTAGAACCCACATAGAAAATCCAGATAGTATGGCAAACTTGTTATTCCAGCAATGAAGAAGGACAAACAGAAAGATCCCTGGCACCTGCTGGCCATCCTGACTAGACAAATGTGCAATTTCACAAATTACAATGGAGAAGGGTTAAGGAAAACATTTGTCATTGACTTCTGTCCTGCACACACACACACACGGACACACACACACACACACACACACACGGACACACACGCACACACACACAGTGCATACATACAAAAATAAGTCAAGAAAAGCCAACTAATCTGACACCTTTTAAACAAATGTAACAAGTAGTAATTAACATTATGTTTATGAGAATACAATGAACACAAATTCTGAATATGAGAATTTTAAAGGCATATACACTATAGTTTGTATATTATACTTACACATATTGTAGGCAAATACACAAATTCAAATAATGAAAATAATTACCAATTTCCAATATTTTATTGGAAATAAATGTCTTACTATTTCTTGCTTTTCTTGCTTTCACCTTGGCCTTGGGACATTTTCATTACATATTATTGTGTGTATTCGGATTCATCATTACCTCACACACATGTCTCACATAGCTACCCCACATGGTTTTCAGTAGTGAAACTCCATGCTTCTAGAGTCATTTTGCTTCCTTAAGAGCTCATTGGCTGAATGTTACTCCCCTATGTAGCAGCCGTCATCAAAACACCATTACTTACAAAAATTAGCAATTTTCTTATACAATCATGTAAATATTCACAATTCAGTCACACAGGTCTTTCTCAAAAAACTCTGAGGTGGGATGGCCTAGTTGGCCATCAGTGGGAAGAGAGGCCCCTTGGTTATGCAGACTTTATATGCCCCAATACAGGGGAACGCTGGGGCCAAGGGGTGGGAGCGGGTGGGTAGGGTAGCAGGGCCGGGAGGGGGGAGGATATAGGGAACTTTCTGGATAACACTTGAAATGTAAATGAAGAAAATATCTAATAAAAGTTGAAAAAAAAACTCTGAGGTGTAATAATCCTGACTGATGTAATATACTCAATATTTTACATTCTGAATTCATAATAGTACATATAATAGTACATTAATGAATCAACTAAAATTCAGATATTTTTATTCATGAGTAGAGTAAGTGTATTAAGGGCTGAATCAAAGAGTTGTTATTTCTTTCATTACTTATGATGTTTTGATCTCTTAAATCTCTTAATTTAATGTAAGTGTGTGGCAGAATTAACTGCTAAAGGTAATTAAATATGTATAACTCTGAATATATATTTTCATATTTATGCAAATATTTGCTCTAGTTAGTAATGGGTTAAGTAATAGAATGAAGTAATACTTAAAACATTGTTTTTTAATCATTTCAAAATGGTCACTAATATATTTAATTTGTAAATGATCTATCACTGTCATCTGTAGATCCTTCTAGTTTAGTGTTTTGACCTGAAATTTGACCTGATATCATCTTATTATAGATATTTGCTTTTGATATTGTTATTTTTCTATTTGCTTTTATTTTCTTTTTTCATAGTTTACCTATATTAATAATTGTATTGAATACATTCAATATATATAGTCTATTGTAAAATATATATAAACATGAAAACAGTATCATGAAGTAAGATAACATATCCATAACTTTATATAGCAATCCATTCTCCTTGAGTGTTTTTGTGGGTACAGGTGTAGATGTGGGAAATTCTGGAGCAGGTAAAAATCTACATTTTTAGCAAAGTGTCAAATACAGTGTATTAATTTTATTAATTGTTGTCCCCAGTTAGATATTAGATCTCCATAATCACTCTTCCTTTATATATCTGCCTTTCAAACCTTGATACATAACAGAACTCTTATTAGATATAAAATACAATAATTTTAGTATTTCCAATTTACTTCCCTTTTAATGTTTTTGGGGGTTTTATGAATAACTAATATTTTGGAGCTGGATTAAATGTTGGTTTCTCTTGTCCTCTTCTATAAGCTTTTTATTACTCATTGGGACATTTTCACATTTTATCTCTCAGATCTCCTTAACTGACCAAATTTTCATCTTAATCACTCTGAGTTTGGATTGTGGTCATGACTGTTGCCATATGAAATGATCTTTGACTCATATTTTCCAAAATGGAGAGATAGTTACCATTTTCAGTCATATCTAAATTCTTTTCTCCTGTATCTCCTACAATATGGTAAGCTGGTTGACGCTTCCTAACTATGTGGCAGCTACAACTTTTGTAGTTACTCTGGTCTTTAATGGTTCCCAGTATCTAAGGCTTGAAATAGTATGAAACATTGAAATATATGACTGCAGATTTCAGCAAGTCTCTGAAGTTGAATGAATAAATTTCTACATAATATGCCCACATATAAGTGTCTAGTTGATTAAATAATTTATATAGACAAAGGAAATTTTGGATTTTTTCTGGTGTCATTCAAACAATTTCTCCAATAGTCTGCCCTTATGGCAATACTAGGATAACTACTAAGAAGTTTCTTGGATACACCCAATTCATGCTAGTCAAGTCTATTGGCTATATATTTTGTACTGTGAATTTTCATTCCTTTAGACAGACAGTGTATGCACTAAATATATTCAACACAATCTCTTAAGATTCTTCGATTTCTGTCAGTTACTTTGATCTCCATTTTTTGCATGGTTCTACCCTTCTTTCAATCCACAACCTCATTGCTATATCTAACTCCATCTTGTGATGTCGTAAATGCCACTAAATTGGACTTTCCCCCTTGGGACTTGGTGCTTATTTGCAGCGTTGTAATTTGTTCAGCTCTCCACTTTTCTGTATAACACATGTATCCAATGATACATTTTTGATAGAATCTCCTAGAAACCTGTCATTAACCACTTTCTCACCCTGACATGCCCAATCTTTCCTCTTTTTCCCTTTGTCTCACTATATGATATCTGCGACTTCCTAAAAATATTGTTGTATTACTTTATCACTCAATTGCTCAAATTGTATAGGTGCACATAATATTGTTTTTGACAAGGGTTTGATATCCATAACGGAAATAATGTTGGAGTGAATTAAAATATTTTTTGATCTATTAATATTATTTTAGAAGGTGTCAGCCTACAAGACAACAGGCTATTTGACTATGCTAATATTCACAAAAAGTGCCAAATTTTACATTTCTGTTATAGATATTTGAATAGATATATTTAATAATGGTCACATGAATAATGGTTCGTTTCCCTCACCTCATACATGTTTAAAATGTCATTAACTAAAGAATGGTTTTCATTTCGGGTTGGCAAATTTAAATTACCAACGTGTACTTCATAGCAATAAAATATATGAAGAAAATTAGAGGTGATATAAATTAGAAATTCCCTTCTCTAATTTCTAATATTCTGATTTCTCCTTGTCCCTAGACTTATCCCAACTAAGAAATTTCTAACCTGAATGCCACTTAAAATAGGATGTCCACTCTGCCTTGTTACCATTGCTCCAAAAGCAAACTAAATGAGGGTGGAATCAATTTTCTCAAATGTTTAGAACAATGCTCAATACTTAGTCTAGTGATATTTAAAATTCCCTATTCTATTGAAGTGGGTTTTGTTTTTATTGCTTCATCTCTTAAGGTATTTTTTAAAAAGTATAGTATTTGGGGAAAAAAAAAGTATAGTATTTGCATTTGGAGCATAGATATTCAGAATTGAAAGTTCCTCTTGGAAGATTTTGCCTTTGATGAGTATGAAGTGCCCCTCTTTGTCTCTGGCAAACATGGAGGTGGAAGCTCACAGTCAGCTATTAGATGGAACACAGGGTTCCCAAGGAAGAAGGAGCTAGAGAAAGTACCCAAGGAGCTGAAGGGGTCTTCAACCCTCTAGGTGGAAGAATAACCATGAACTAACTAGTACCCCCTGAGCTCATGTCTCTAGCTGCATATATAGAAGAGGATAGCCTAGTTGGCCATCATTGGGAAGAGAGGCCCCTTGGTCATGCAGACTTTATATGCCCCAATACAAGGGAACGCCAGGGCCAAGAAGTGGGAGCGGATGGGTAGGGGAGCAGGGCCGGGAGGGGGGAGGGTATAGGGAACTTTCTGGATAACACGTGAAATGTAAATGAAGAAAATATCTAATAAAAGTTGAAAAAAAAAAACAAAAACAAAAAAACCCTGAAATTCAGGAGAGGGAAAAAAAAAAAAAGAAAATAACATGTGGGTGTTTGGATAGGCTGCAAGTATGTGAAGCATGCAAAAATAATGAGGAAAAGTTATTTGCTGATCTGAACTTCAATAGCCTACTACTCCCCTGGGAAGATGCTTCTACAGACACCTCAATCATTTATGCTACTAGCCTTTACTTGGCTGACGGGTGTTAAGTTTTGTTGCTTTTTTTATTCTTTAAGTGGGTCAAGAGCATATATGTTTTAAATACAGAAAAAAAAAAAACATACATTAAGGTTCCAAATAATATGGCCTGGGTTAAAAAATTACAGTATTCTCAGGAATACCGTTTAAGACTTTAGTTATTCTCAGCATGGGCTCCTAAGCTTGCTGCATTCTTGCAGAAAACCATCTGCATTCCTCACAATGTATGTCATGCTACCAGCTGTTATTGGAGAAACACAACATGTTAAGCACATGGTGTATCAGGTAAGGGAAACTGTAGTTTTCTTCTCAAATGCTAATTTCTGTTAAGCTGCATTTTTCTTCTCTCCTCAAAGTAAACACCCCAGTGTGCAGGACATAGCCTTAACTCCTACTGCCACTGGGGTGTCAATGCAAGTGCTCATGTCCTTGTGTTTTCAATGATTCATGGTGTCCACACACTCCAGAATACCAAGTAAAACTTTTTTTTTTTTTTATCATTTTCTGTGTGCTTGTAAAGACTGTTTTTTTTTTTTAAGCCTACCAGACAGATTTACAAACAACAATAACAGCAAAATTCTGTTCAAGCCCAGTAACCCATGAGCTTATCAGTACTTTCTAGATATCATTAACAATATAAAGAGTAGGTGCAGCAGTGTACTACAGACAAAATTTTAGGTTGAGCATCCATTCACCCAAGATCTACTATTGGGGCTTTCTTTAATTATTTCAGTTTATATGAAACAGGAACTCACTCTGTATGCCAACCCAGGCTAGAACTCACACTACAATCCAAGCTCTCTTTAAATGCATGATATCCTTGCATTAAACACACAGTTAAGGTGATCAGAGGCATGTGTTTTCAGTTGGCTAAATGTTCTGTCTTTCTAAAGAATGCCTCCGGTGGAGAAAGTCAGTTGATCGTTTCTTCACAAAACTCAGAAGGAAAAGAGTGAACTGAATGTATATTTGGCATAAAATAGACTACCCTGTGTGTTGTCAAATTGAGAAAAATACTTTTGTGGGGTTGCTTTAGCTCAACTTGGGTATTTTAACACTTCTTTAATCTTGCAAAATTACAATATGCTCCCATTCTTTCATTAGGTACCCAAGCCAAAGCTGTACTTAAGGCTTAATAAATGCAAGCCTTCAAAAACGATGCTACATGCCAGTTTCTTTGCCTTTTTTGTATTATTGCACTAAACTATAGATTTTCTTCAATGCTAAAAATGTTCTTGTCACTCACGCTTGGCAGATGTCATGAGCTGGAGACTCCCAGTAAGTGTTTAAAAACTATATTCACTCGACAAGAAATTTATTTGTTCATAAATGTCGACTGGGCTTTTAAGCCTGTAGGAAGCAATACCCATAAAACTTTAAAGTTTTATAAACTTGTTACTTTAAATGTAGTCTAGAGGAATACAAATTAAGCTAGCACCATATAAAAATATACATGCTTTTCCCTTTGAGGTGCTTCCCTGCAGGCACACTGTACAGTAACTCAAGTCATATGACCAAGCTATGTTTTACTCTTTAGTTGTATGGCAAGGGGTTTGATCAGCCTGAAAAATGTTGACACCTCCAATAAGTGTGTGTTAGAAAAGAACATATTGTTTGCTCTCTGGAACTTGACACTAAAAGCTCACACTTTTTATTTTATGGGAATATGTGATAGCTATACATCAGTAGACATAGGTGGTCCAGAACCTTTTAATTAAATATGAAAGATGCAAATTGTCAGGCACTAGGTTACACTATTACCTTTGTTTTAGTGCAGTTTTATGTTTAGAGAAAGATGGCTTAATTGTTAGGTTGTTCTCTATTAAATGAACATTATTTGAAGGACCATAACTCTTTCAAAGATTTATTTTTAATAAAAGGCCTACTTCATCGATGAAACTATTGACAAAAAATTAAAGCCTCCTTAAAACCACACAGACTTACACAGACGAAATGCAAGAGACCATGCTGTAAAAAAAAATACATTTAACTAAATTGCTTCTTGGGACATCCAATGGTAGCTTTCTAATCAAATTGACTTCTAAATTAATTCAATTCTGTTTCTTGCTTAGTACAACTAGCTCATAACCCCATTTATTCCTTTCTTCATTTATTAAAAAATAATTGAATGACTACCAGATGTCAAGCTTTCTTGAACTTTGAAGGGCACT
>LR751615.1:140229-153290 GCA_902729485.2 Mus minutoides | reverse complement strand
AAACATTTTACCTATGGAACTTCATTCTAAAATGTGCACAACCAAGTATTAAGGGTGGTCTCTCAGTTGTCATATTCTGGAAGGAAAGAAACCAGACAAAAGATACATATCATTTAAATAGAAATTTGTTTGTCAAAGCTAAGAAAGAAAAGCATTCCAAAAGATAAATTAGAGTGAGCCATCCCAAAGTGGCTTCTGCATTGTTGGTTTTAAAGAAATGTTTATGAGTATTTATGAGGTAGAAAACATATCCATGAATGACCCTCTCAAATCATGATGAATTAGATATTACTTTTAGGGTACTTCCTTCCTCACAGAAAGCAGGGTTGCCCACACTATAAGTTAAGTAATATTTTAATGATTATAATGACATCAGGTCTTTTATGGTGTGTATCCTTTATTAGTGCATGTGTTTGGGGAAATTCAATGGTGCCTTGATATCTAATATAACAGGACGAACATAAATCATCAGCTTTAAGTATGTTTACCCACAAAGAGGCATTATGGCTATCAGAAGACAGGGCTAACAAGATATAACTTCAACTATCCTCAGTGGTTTTATATCTAACTCCTTTGAAATAAAAGTATGAAAATAACACAGTTTTTGGTAAGAAATTAATGAAGTATATCATTGTATGTCCATGTATTCAAATATTATGCATTTATAAAGTGGGTGAGAAGACTTTCCAAGAGCTTTAAAAAATACTTGGTTCTAACTGGAAAGAAAAATAGAGTCGTTGTGTTGAGTTATGTGTAAAAACCAAATGTCTGCACTTTTAATTTCACTATCTTTTAAACCATAAGAGAAACATGAAAATACTAAGCAGTAACTATCTAGGGGAGATGGTTCAGTGAGTGGGACAGCTTTCTGCATAAGCATGAGGACCTTATCAAATCCTCAGCATCCATGTGTGGACCTGTGCATGTATAACTCCAATGCCATTGGGGTTATAGACAGAGGCTCAGCGGGTCTTACTCAGCCAGCCTAGCTCCAAGCTTGGTGAGAGACCCTATCCCAAAGGAATAGCAGGGAGGCTGATACATCAGGACATTGATATCCTACTCTGGAGTCTGTACATGCTTCTACACACACACACACACATACACACACACACACACACACACACACACACACACGGAATTATCTGAAGAAGAAAGTAGACATGAGAGAAAAGAGGTAAATGTGAGCATGAACCTTCATTAAATCATTAATCATATTTTAAATTTGTAAGTATTAAAAATATATTTAGTGTTTTATAGAACCCATATTAAGCAGGGTCTTCTGTTGCTTATAAGGATGAAGTCTGATTCTCAGAACAACAAGGAGTTGAGGCGGGACTTAGTAACAGAGCGTCACATTGCATGCCTTGACCTGGAAGACTACTTTTATTACCCAGCCTGCTCCAGATAGAGAGGTCAATGACATCCTAAAGAAATGAGTCCATCCAAACTCTACTTGGTCTCTATGGTTACTCAAGGCTAGCAGAACAGGAGCTACAAGGTCCTACTACAGCACTTGAAAGTGTCATCGTTGAATCTCCCTGTTCACCATACAGGCACCTCCTCCACCAGTCGCCTCTCCTCCATCATTTTACTGTTTATGTAACTCCAGAGATGAGCCTCATGAGTTTTGTAAATTTCATGTGAGTTTTGTCTCTAGGAGATGTTTCAATGGTGAGAAAACTCCCAACACAATGATCACCATGATGGTCTGTGGGTCTGCTTCTTGTGTCAAGTAATCTCTAGGAAAGAGTGCAGACAACTGAGTATTTGCCAGTTCCCAAGATCCCTGAGAACTTTCCATCAGAGCAGAGGACTTCTACTTTCCATCCCATCTCTGTTCTTAGATCACGTCATATCCAATTAGGTAGCCCGTCTTACTCAGGATTTGTATTCCTGCACAAACATCATCAGCGAGAAGCAAGTTGGGGAGGAAAGGGTTTATTAGCTTACACTTCCATATAGCTGTTCATCATCAAAGGAAGTCAGGACTGGAACTCAAGGAGGTCAGGAAGCAGAAGATGATGCAGAGGCCATGGAGGGATATTACTTACTGGATTGCTTCTCCTGGCTTGCTCAGCTTGCTTTCTTATAGAACCCAAGACTACCAGCCTGGGGATGGCACTACCCACAATGGGCCCTCCCACCCTTGATCACTAATTGAGAAAATGCCTGACTATTGGATCTTATGGATGCATTTCCTCAAGGAGGCTCCTTTCTGTGTGCTATCTCCAGCTTGTGTCAAGTTGACACACAAAACCAGCCAGCACAGTAGTGGTCACTATTATCAACATCATGATTAACAGTTCAGAAGTTACTGGCTTATTTGGCTTTGTAGACACTCATGCCTCTGTTCTCTTTCTTGTAACAGTGTGTGTGTGAACACTGTTGCTTACCAAAGAAAATAGGCCATGATGGCATCAAAGTATAAGATTCCAAAGAGTATAAATATAATTTGAAATCCTGTGTTGGCACTTACCCACAGCATGGCTTTGAGAAGCTTAATTGATGAATCTAGATCAATCTTCCCACCTAAAATAAATTTGTTTTGTCAAATAAAAGAGAAAATATTTTAGTACATTATCTCTATACTTGAGACATAAGAAGAATTCAATAAAGTGTGTAGTAGTTGACAATCAGTTCCATCTGTGAAGCCCCCTACATAGAACAATCTGTATCAGAGAGAATGCATATAGAGTGGCGTTATAAGCATCTTTGTATTGGTTACAATAAAAAGTGTATCAGTTGCCTGAATTCTGTTGGAACTGCTTTAATTTGCTTAAAATAAGCTAAGGGGTGACACAGCTCCTCCATGTATTTATAAACACGTTCTTTACTTGAACTATATATGTAGCCAGAGTGGCTTACAGTCATTTAAGATCCATTAGAATCCTCTGCTGTAATTAGACTACATCTAATTAGGCCTGTAATTGCAGAGTGAGGACAAATTGGTTCAGCCAAGTTGTCTTCAGCTGGGAATATGGCCACACAACCAGTTCCCCAATTCCCTCTCACTGCGGCCCTTAAACACTCTTACAGAGAATATCCTTCTACTCCTATCAAAACTCAAGAGTAGATGATTGTTCAAGTGGGACTGAGTCTGGCTCAAAGAAAGAGGGCACTCTCCAATCAGGCTCATAAGAAGGACAAACCCTGGTAACGAGGCAGTGAATTCTTCAGGACATCCTCTCTCTTTTCTTGTCTTCCAACCATCCCTTCTTTTCTAAGAATAACACAGAACTTTTCTAATAGAACTCATTTTTACAAATTTATTTCTCTCTTAGAGAGAGGGCAAATTGGTCCATAGCTTGATGACAATTGACATACTAGTCTAAGCTGGCATGCACAGCAGTTCCCAGGTCCCAGAGACCATCCATTGAGCCACCCTGCTCTATTTCCTCACCTTCTTAAAGGTCATCACAAGCGACCTGCCTCGCAGAGTTTGGGAGGGACTTATGTCAGACCCCTTTCCAGTGGCACAGTAGAATGTGAACAGCATCTAGAACATTCATACAGAGGCTGGGGTTAATCTGAGGTTCCAGCAATGCCACAAGTTGTCCAACACAAAACCATCATGACTTATAGTGACTAATTCTGTCCAAAGCATTATTCAGAATTCAAAGAAGAAACCGGGGCAAAGTGTGTTGGATAGAAAATCAGCAAAAGGGGGATAAAGGATCTCTTCTGAACCACATTCTAATACATCTTCTCAGGGAACATAATTTGGGCTTCACCATTAACTGTGTCAATGGGACTAATGGCTCAATTCCAGCATGGAATGTAATATGCTTAAGAGACTGTTTCCTCCAGATGACACATTATTATTAGCAATAAGGGGTGGAATTATTTAGCACTCAGATGGTCTTCTATTTTCTGGGAGTATTTGATGGCTTTCCTACACACATATTAACATCCTAATGGTCATTTTGCGTTCTCCCATTTGTTATGTTTGTGTGGATTTGCATCGTCCAGACGTTTGTGATATTAAGGAAACCTAAGTGTTGCCGGAGGCCGGCAGCTTCTGCCTTGTGGGGTCTGCTGCTCCATTCATCCACAGAACACTTGCTTCCCATACCAATGAGCCTGAACCTGAACACCAACAAGCCTGAACCCGAGCACTCCTGAGCACTATATTGTGCTGAGGAAGTGTGTTGGTTTCTATCTGCAAACTGTTCTCCTTTGCTTCTATAATCAGTCACATGACCTTAACACATCAGCTGCATAGTGACATTATTCCTTACAAAATCCCCATGAGACAGATATTATTCTCATCTTATGGGAGCCTCGCTAACCCAGATATCCATGGCTCCAACTGACAGTCACATACAGGCCACCTGGTTATGCCACTTGCTTGTGACCAGTGTATATAATTTCATCTGCTTTAGATGTCAGTGTCTTGCAGCTTGAGAGAATTTTGTATTGTCTTTTGAAAATAGCACACAGCTTCGTTTTAGCTATAGTGTGTTCAGTTTAGGAAAAGGTAGGGACCACAAATTTGATCTTTGTATCTTGATACAAAATTTAAAAAAATTCAGTGAATCACCTGAGTGCTTGAGTGTTTCTCTGTTTTTCCTTCTCTTTTACTTTACTCATTTTTCCCTGCCCCCTTTTTTAGTTATCTTTGTTAGAATTAAATTTAGTTTTATTCATTTTATAGTCTAGCTATTTTTGTGGGATATATTAACAGCAATGTGGTGGGCCTTGGGGATTCATATTAGGCCACCGAAAGAGAACAAAATAGTATGTAACAAGGCACTCCCAATTTTTCTCTTTAGCCTGACAAATACAGATAGGGATGCTTGCAGTCAACCATTGAACTGATCATGGGGTCACCAATGGAGGAGTTAGAGAAAGGACTGAAGGAGCTGAAGAGGTTTGCAATCCCATAAGAAAAACAACAATATCAACCAACCAGATACTACCACCACCACCACCACCCCCAGATCTCCCAGGGACTAAACCACCAACCAAGGAGTACACATGGAGGCACCCATGGCTCCAGCTGCATATATAGCAGAGGATGACCTTATCTGGCATCAATTGGAGGAGATGCCCAGGGTCCTGTGAAGGCTTGATGCCCCTGTGTAGAGGAATATCATGGCAGTGAGGTGGGGGTGAGGGGCACACTCACAGAAGCAGGGGGAGGAGGAAGGATGGAGGGTTTCCAGAAGGGAAACCAGAAAAGGGGATAACATTTGAAATGTAAATAAATAAAATGTCCAATAAAAAAAAAAGAAGAAATGGGAACTCATTTGAAACCAGGTTCTTCAAAATATACTGAAATCATTTTCACTTCTTCCTGTGCTCCCTCCCATCTCAGAATCGCTCTGCATGTGCAGGAAATGGCCTGGATGAGCAGTAATTCACATTGGGTGGTAGCGTACTGTGATAGCCCCGCCAGGTGCCAGTGTGACAGTTAGTCATGGATGAAAGACTCAAAATGGGGGACTATTTGTCAGGTGGAAGGTTTTTAAATTAAAGTAATGATGGTTTGTGGCTATTACATTCTACGTTGCAGGCCCGCACACCAACTTCACCTCGAGCTTACACAAAAACATGGGTCAGTTTCACAATAGAGATGTGATAAGTGATTCATTCACATGACATGGTTAGGAAATGAGGGAAGTAGGTTCCAAATCTGGTCCCTTTCATTCTAAAATGCTCTTAGGTGGAAATACCTTCCCAGAGGACCATTTGCTCTGCCGGCACACAGTTGAATTCTAGTGAAGACTAGCTGGGGACCACCCCTCAATGCCAGAATGAATGCCTGTAGTGGAAATTTCCCTTGTGGGCAAGAGTAATGATACGGGTAATTGCTGAACTCAGCTACGGCTGTGGAACTGACCCACATAAACTTCAGACCCAGCTCTCCTTTGGACTGAAGTAACTTCCTTTCTTCTCCATGTTGGAAATGAAAAAGTACCTTACATAATAAAGCAGGGGGATCCACTTACCAGCCACCTACCACATGCACACTCCATACTGGCGGCGGGGGGGCGGGGGAAGGTATGCTTCTCTCACAAAGAGTTCATTCCTTGACAGGGAATCTTTGGAATAAATACTGCTTGAGGGATGAGATGACTGTAAAATCAGCTACAGGAAGGCATTCAGCTTGGCTTTTGACCCAATAGAGGATTGGAATAAAATGTGTAATGGTTAGCATCTTGGCAGCTCTCTAGAGCCCATCTATGTAAGCAAACACTAGTAGGCATTGTATTTTCTCAATAAAATGCACCCTGTCAAATCTATAGAAGGCCTTAAATACAGCGAGGTTTCCCATGGTTGTAATATCAACTCAGGAGTAAGCTATTGGCTTGTATGTAAGCTTAGACTGTAGGTTTCAGATCTACCAGATCACATGGCAGAGATATTTACTTACACAATTCTACTATATATGTATCTATCACTAAATCTGTGATATTTCTTGTGTTTAATGTTAAAATTTTTACAATTTTGGAAGCACAGCTTAGGGTAAATCACATTGCTTCCACCTTGCCCTAGCTAAGAGTTCAATTCCCAATGTCTCCCTGAGGCACTCTTTAGATGTTACTGTCATAACCTGCCTCAGCAGGTCTGGGCTCTTGAATGTCTACCTGCATTGAAAGACTTAAAGAAAGATCACTATGTATGTAAGCAGTTGTCACAGCGACCTGAGCCATATCACCAGAATGCTGGCATGCCCCTCTGCAAAGTGACTGTACCCAGTTCTACAGAATATTCCCATGCTGTGTCCCATTCGAGCAGAAGTTGGGAAGATCAATGGTGTTTTCCAGAGCTTTATTACACTGCTACTACTTATAGTATCAAGTAAAACCCAAGTACTTTCTCTCTAACAGATATGACGTCCATCAAACACTGGCAAAAGATCATCTGCAATGCCTAGAAATGAACTCATTTGCCTTTGTCAAAAAACAAATATGTGAAAATATTCAGCAGAGTGGTGTTTAGCAAGATAATAATCCTAAACCTGTCAGCATCCTTTACCATCCAAAAACAGGAAAGTCGGCAAGCCCACCTCATCTCCAATGTTCTCTTGAATTGGATTCTCTGTGTTAAACAAAGATCCATTTCTTCCTGGTTGGCGGCCAAGCTTCTGGAAAAGTAGTGATGGTTTGTAGATTTATTTCATCCTGCTTCTAACTCAGAGCTTAGGATCACATAGTCAGGCACTGGGTTAAAAGAAATAATCAAAATAGGTCACTCAAACCATTTTCAATTATGTCCAATGAGAAATAATTGTTGTTATTGGAAATTCTCTGGATTGCATTCGTTTCCCCGTCCAAGCTGAAAACAGGTGACACTTTTTATTAAACTACCCTATTAGCTATGAAAAGGTCTCTCAAGAAAAATTATACCAGTCATAGGTGTTTTTATGGTTGGTTGGTTGGTTGGTTGGTTGGTAGGTAGGTTGGGTTTTTTTTTTTTTGTATGTTTCTTTGCCATTTTCCTGCAATACCTAATCTTGGGCATTAACAATTTCCCACTTATTGAGTACCAAGTCTTTTGTGCTTCTACATGTTCTATTCTGGAGGTGCAATAAGGAAGCCCAGCCACTGCGTGCGTAGAGCTGAGGCATAGCCAGAGTCCCCTATCTATCTGGAAGGTGGGACATAGTTTTCTTATTCACATGAGGCCCTCAAGTGGTAGGTATACTTTTATGCTCAACACATGGGCCATGAGTGTAATACATACCATTCTGTTTTCATAGAGTTTTCAAATCAGAGCTTTGAATGTGAAGAGGAGGGCAAGGATTCTCCCTTTATTGTAGGACTAGAACTGATGTATTGGTATGAACTCTATATATGAGCAGAAGAGACAAAT
Source organism: Mus minutoides (assembly GCA_902729485.2). Lineage (NCBI taxonomy): Eukaryota > Metazoa > Chordata > Mammalia > Rodentia > Muridae > Mus > Mus minutoides. Next base: position 145,469 of record LR751615.1, on the reverse strand, counting down.
AAAGAGATAAATAAATGTATAGATGATGTATGCATGAGTGGATATGGAGGGCATGCTTATAATAAGACAAACTTGGACTTGACTTAGCTCTATATATACATTACTTTAGTCAAATCATCTATTAGCAATTCTCATTCCCCTGCTTCCTCATTCTAGACAAAGAGATGAGTGAAGGGCGGAGAAAGGAGGAGGAAGTGGAAGAAAGAGAAAGTGGGAATGCTAATGGTATGAGCTACTGCAAAGCTCAACTGAGACACAGCACATTTATCACAGCCTCACCCAAACAACAGCTAATAGAACATTGCCATTATATATTGACCTACAGTAGTTAAAAATCTTTGTCTGGGCCACCTGAATAGACCTGATCTTTAAGCTGATACTTGATCTTCTAATTTTCTCCCTGGATAAGGAATTTAATTTAATTAGAGCTACCAAAATCCAGCCAAGATATTGCCAGGGCCTTTACAGGGTCCAGTTCTGCCTGTAGAGAGTTGGCCTCTTCGATTAGCAGGACTGAGCATGGGATAACTCAGAAAGCCTGGCTCTACAGAGCTTGAGGTCTGAATGAAAAAGATCAAACCTAATCACAGAGTAGCTTAGAAAACCTGTCCCTGTAAAGACATCACTTGGGTAGGTTTATCCAAGAAAGAAATATTTCATTTATATTATAATAGCCAATAATACCCCTATCACACACTGCTTGAACCTTAAGAAATATGTCAAAGAACTTTTTTTTTAAACTTTCATTGTGGAGGGGAGGGGCTGATTTAATCTGATCACTGGGACATATACTGGCATAATATGTCAGACTTCTTCTTATCTGGCTCATAACACCACTGCAGAATGTCATCTTAAGTCCAGAGAGGAAAAGAAAATTTTACAGAAAAAAAGTCCTACAAAGTGAAAAATAATCATCTATTTGTGATTCTTTGATAAGAAATCTACATCCTCCCACAGACTGAGTACAACTTAGAATAACCAAGTTTGAAAAGGAAACCATGTTTTCATCTGTTGCAGAATAGCTAATTTTAAAAAGCCTGAGATCTTACAAGCCCGTGAGTGTTTGGGGGCCTTAGCCATAAGGAAAGAGATCCTGATTGTGGGGTAAGGTGTCTTGCACAGGATCTTGACAACTGTAACTTGAAAGATGATTTAAAGAAATAAAGTCCTTTATACTGCTTGAGGAGTCATGAAGCACCTGTTATAGTGGTTAATAGAAATAATTTAAATATGAATCAAATTATGTCATGATAATTTCTTTCATAAACATGTAATTACTTTGAGAAAAGGAATTACCATTTGTCAAATTATAATTATATGTTTCACATATTGGTATACATTTTTATTAGCTTCTTTTAAGACTTCCACATAGCATATGATTAAAATGTGTGGATGATTTTCAGACAGAAAGACAAACAAAAAAGAGATCTTGGGTTAAGCAGAGGGGCAGGGGAAGAAGGAGTAGGATTCAAGTGCAGCTAACTGTCCTAAAAGTTCCCTAGGGAAATTTGGAGTAAGGCCAAAGGACCAAAAGAAGGTAAGCTGCCTCAAATAGAACTTAGCTCAAACTCCAATCCCTCAGCAATCAGCAGGATGTCCTTTTAGAGCACCTCAATTTCTCCTTGGACCTCCACTCCTTCATCTATGAATTATAGATATAGAATGTTCTCTGATCTTTTACCTCAAGGGTTGTCTAGCACCATTGTGACCATTATTATGTGAGACTTTTTGCCTGGCCCTGGGTCATCTGAGTTATTATCTTATTTGGATCTTTTTAAATAGCAACTCAAAGTAGATCTTCTCATTTGGCAACCAATAGTACTTTGAGAATTTCATACATGTACACATTAATTTTGATTATATCTTTAGCCCATTTTCCCCCTCCAAATCCTCCCAGAACTCACTGCCACTTCTCTTTCTCAACTTCATGCCCTCTATTTCTAACTCTACTCACTGAGTCCAGTTAGCACAGTCCATGTGCATAGGCATAAAGTCATCCACAGGAACATGTGATATCCTAGAGAGGAATACCACACATTAGTGATGGTAGCAGGTTCTCCATCCCCAGTCCATGAAGAAATGTGATGCATAGGCAACCACCACTGCTAAGAGACCATGAGTGCAAAGGACACCTCATTTTCAGCCATCTTCCCAACCATCTGGCTCTTCAATCTTCATGCCTTCTCTGTGATACTCCCTCAGTCTTGATGAGATGGTGTGTGATGTGCACATCTTACTGAGGGTGAGTGCTCCAAAGTTATTACTCTTTGTACTTTGACCAACTGTAAGTTTGTGTATTAACTTCCATCTACTGGGAAAAAAAGTACATCTTCTCAGATAAGAGTTGAGAGCTGCTCTTATGGGTACCTCGGACAGAGTATCAGACTGCCTTCTAAATACTTTTATGAGCAGATCTTTATGCCCATAGATTTCCCCCAAGGCTGTGGTTCTTTAAAAATTCCCCTTGCCCTATGATCCAGCACCAACCACCATGAGAATAAATTTGTTTTTTAGAAATAATTTTATTTCATTTCATGCATAGACTTCATTTTTACTTATATTAATTAGTCCAGACGAAGAAGAAAACTGGTTACATAGCAATACCGTGTATTCATGACTCTGTTATAAAATATTGCACAGATACTGAAACTGAAGGATTACTGAACTCTATATTTAAATTTCCTTTGTTCTGTACATATACATCCATGACAAAATTTAATGTACAAATTAGGCACAGTAAAAATTTAACAAGAATAATGAAGCAGAACAATTGTAGCAATCTATTATTGTTTTTAAAGTTATTTAAAATGTAGGCTATTGATTTTTGACATTTCCCATTTAATATTTCTAGAAGTGAATTGAATATAGACATCAAAACTACAGATTTTGAAAATTTTCCATTTCTAACGCAGTCAAACTTGAGCTTTTGTTTACAAATTTTCTGCTTAGAAATATTACCATGCTAACACTTGTATTAAGAATGAGTTGCCTTAACCCAGACACTATTGCATAGGACAGCAAGAGTTTGCTGAAGGAACACTGATATAACTGTCTTGTATGAGGCTATGCCAGTGCCTGGCAAATATAGAAGTAGATGCTCACAGTCATCTATCAGATGGAACACAGAGTCCCCAATGGAAAAGCTAGAGAAAGTACCCCAGGAGCTGAAGGGATCTGTAACCCTATAAGAGGAACAACAATATGAACTAACCAGAACCCCCAGAGCTCGTGTCTCTAGTTGCATATATAGCAGAAGATGGCCTAGTCAGCAATCATTGGGAAGAGAGGCCCCTTGGTATTGCAAACATTATATGCCCCAATTCAGGGGAATGCCAGGGCCAAAACATGGGAGTGGGAGGGTAGGGGAGCAGGGCGGGAGGGAGGGTAGGGGGAACTTTCGGGATAGCATTTGAAATGTAAATTAAGAAAATATCTAATAAAAAATAAAGAAAAAAATACTGATTGCCTTATCTGCCTGTGAACAGTTTCATAAGGACCATCTTGATGTTTATTATATGTTTGTTACTAATGATCCATGCTTTCTAGAACACAATGTGCTTACTGTATCATTGGATCTCAGGACACCAGGGTTATTTCAACATTACAAATTAGGAAATGCAAATTTAGAAAAGTTGAGGCTGACCTGTTATAGGAATGCTATCAAATCATGAGGCTGCTAAATGCTGTGTTGTTTCCCCCACCCCCCATCCTACTGTGGCCTCTTAGTGATGCTCTATGCATATGTAGCAATAGTAACATTGGCTTATGTAACAAGACACCTTCAAAGTATGTAGTGTCTTTCCTAGGTTGATAAACACAATGACCAGAGGCAACTAGGAGAGAAAATGGTTTATTTCAGCTTATAGGTTATAAGTCCATCACTGGGAGAAGCCAAAGCAGGAACCAGAAGGCATGACTTGACTAAGACAAAGGAGGAATTCTACTTATTGACTTTCTCAGCCATTTTTCTTACATAGCCCAGGCCCACATGCCTGGGATGCCAATATCCATAATATACTGGAGCCTCCTACATCAATTATCAAATAAATAAATAAATAAACAAACAAACAAACAAACAAATGTTCCTAGGGCAGCCCACAGGCTAGTTTGATGGAGGCAACTCTCAATGGAGGTTCCTTCTTCCCAGGTATATCAAGGTGACAGTCAAGATGAGCCTTCACAATGCTTAACTTTCTTCTTTCATTTCCTCTGCAGACTCCAGCCTCTGTGAAATATATTTTAGTGTTATATTTTGTTCATTTTTAAATTGACTTATAAGAGGAATTATTCAATCCAAAGTAACCCTAATAGGCTGGAAACTTTGTTAGAAGAATAAGCTCTGCTGAGTCACACTGTTAGAAGAATAAGCTCTGTTGAGTCGCACTGTTAGAAGAGCTCATTGAACTTGCATAGTCACAAGCTAACCACACTGATTTAAGCACATGCTGAACCTCAGGTCCTCTGTGTGTGAAGGTGTGAGTTTAGTACTTTGTCCTGACTCCTGAATGTGTGAACTAGTAGGTCGCTAATTCTTGAGCTTTCTCTAGGGACTCTTCAGTTGGCTTGCCTCATCCAACCTCAAAAATCATGGTTTGTTTTATCTTATCTTATTTTATTTTTGTTTAAAAACAATAAAATAAAAAAGCACATAATGGATCAAATTTCTCCCCACAAAAAAAAAAAAAACATTTTTTAATGGAGTAGTACACAAGGCAAAGAAAAATGGAGGACCCAAGGTAAAGGGTCAATTTGTTTGGTTCCAATTATCTAGAAAACATCAATTTTATGGTATTGCCAGGCAATAGCATCAGCACACGCCCTGTGTTCCCTGCCAGCAATCCTTCTCAGACATGATGCTGAGGAGCCTAAGCACTCTATGGGGGTTGGAGTTTCTCTCTTGGACATTTTGCCTTATGGTGTCATTTATATTCTCTTAAAAAGACTTAATAGTGAGTTAGAACTTGTCCAACTCAGATCAATGGGAAGGAGTTGTCTAGCACAATTGAAACCAAGAATACTGATCTCCAGTCCTTCCAAGCCCTCAGTAGGCTCCCAGTTGAGTCTAGAATTGAAAGTGGGCCTTCTCATAAGGTTTCTAGAGGATGGAATTTCCACCTGCAAAGTACTGACAGCATCCTAAAGTGTTTTTTTTTTTTTCCTTTTGGTTTTTTTTTTTTTTTTTTTTTTTTTTTTTTTTTTTTTTTTTTTTTTTTTTTTTTTTTTTTTTTTTTTTTTTTTTT